>RJWJ010033294.1:0-18701 GCA_004363605.1 Indri indri | reverse complement strand
TCATTGTTCTTTAAAAGTAAGCAGAATTCTAAGATGGCCAACAAAATTCCCACACCTTGGCGTGCATGCTCTGTATAATCCCCTTTGTTTCAGTGCAGGCACAACTATGAGTGTGATGGATTTCACACATATAATTAGGTTATGTTTTATGTTAAAGGCTAAGGAATTTTTCAGATACAATTAGGGTCCTAATTCAGTTCATCTTGAGTTAATCAAAATTGAGATTATAATAGGTGGGCCTGACCTAATCAGATGAGCCTTTCCAAAGAACTGGGCCCTTCCTGAAGTCAGAGAGATTTGATTCATGAGAGAAATTCTCCTGCTGGCTTTGAAAAAATAAATAGGTAAGTTGTGAGAGGATCTATGGAGGCAATCATGTGGCCAGGAGCCCTGGGCAACATCTAAGAGCTGAGAGTGACCCCTGACCGATAGTAAACAATCAAAATGAAACCTCTATCCCACAACTGCAAGGAATTAAATTCTGCTCACAACCTGAATAAACTTCATGAAAACCCTGAGCCTCACGTGAGACCCTTGCCAAGCTTTCATATCGATTTCAGCACAGTGAGACTCTAAGCAAGGGCCCAGCTAATGCATTCCAGACTCCTGACCTTTGGAACCTCTTAGATAATAAATAAGTGTTGTTTTAACCTTTAAAGTACAACTGACCATTTTGAAGGCAGTTTATCAATTTCTTAAAAAGTTGGACATAGTCTTACCATGTGATCAGCAATTGCGCTCCTTGATATTTACCCAATTAATTTGAAAATTTAGGTCCACACAAAAAGTTGTATGCAAATGTTCATAACTGCTCAATTATTCGTGATTACCAAAAAGTGGAAGCAACCAAGATGTCCTTCCATGAGTAATTGGATGAACAAACTGTGGTGCATCCATCCAGTGGAATATTATTCTTCAGTTAAACAGACACACACACACACACACACAGTGAGCTACCAAGCCATGAAAAGATGTAGAGGAACCTTAAATGCATATTCCTAAGTGAAAGAAGCTAATGTGAACAGGCTACATAATGTACAATTCTAATTATATGAGATTATGGAAAATAGCACAATTGAGAGATAATTAAGATACCAATAGTTGCCAAGGGTTTAAGGGGAGAGGAAGAAAGATGAACAGGTGAACCATGAGAGATTCTTAGGGTAGTAAACTATTCTGTATAATATTTTAATGATGGAAACATGGCATTATGCATTCGTCAAAACCCATAGAACTGTGGAAGGCAAATAATGAATCAAACTATAGACTTTAATTAATAATAACATTAATATTGATTCATCAGTTGTAGCAAATGTACTGCATCAATTTGAGATGTTAATAATAGGGGGAATCGTGTGCATAGAAAGGATTATTTGGGAACTCTCTGTACTATCTTCTCAATTTTTCTGTAAATATAAAACTATTCTAAAAGATAAAGTCTATTAATTTTTTTGAAAAGCAGCTCAAATGTAAATAAAATTTGGCCTCAGCAAAAGGGCATGGTGAGTACATGGCAAACTGGAGATTTTTATATCTCCTCTAAAGAAGACTTCTACTACTCAACTTGGAATTTGTGACATACAGAAAAATGAGGCCATTGTTTTAAGATATTCTTATTTCTTAGAAAAAGCAAGAAAAAATGGATTTATGTATATAATATTCTGATTTTGAAATATTGAAAATAAAGTCAATTTAAAAGAATTAAAAACATAGGTTGGAGCTCAATTTATACCAAAAACAACTAACTTTCACCTTTGCTCGTAGAAAAATCACTGGTTGGTAAAATGGTGATAAATTAGCAAATAGCTGTGGCAAGTTTTATATTGTTTGATATTATTCATAAGGAAAAATTCAGTCCTAAATAAATTAATCTATCATGCATCAGTGTTTTGTCTTATACAGCCAATTCCCTAAAAGTTGATCACCTTTGAAGCAATGGTCCTAAGATGCTGTCTGGGGTATTTTCTTTTTTGGGTTATTCAACAAAATCCAATTTAGCAGCAGTGAACCCTTTTCCTAAGTACAGGAAATGCTGTTCTTCTGTAACAGGAGTTACAAATTATACCATTAAAAAGATCTATTTTAGTTGCATTAGTCAAATGGTAGGTATACTGCAGACTAAGGAGACATTTCTGGAATGAATGGTGGCCTTTAAATCCCTTGATGTCCATAGCATCAGTTAAGCAATAGATCTATGGTGTGGCCTAATCACTGTATTTTTCTGGCCACAGGACTCGTGAGAGAGAAGTCCAGTATAAATTATTGAAAAATCCAAATTGCAGACAATTTTTAAAGAATACAATTTTACTTTCAAATGCGTAAAGGAATTTGAAGCAGTACAGCAAAGCCATGCTTAGGTGAGATTCTTAGGCCATTAGCTGTAATGGAAATATAAGCACACATTATAGAAAGGCATGCATTATAACTTGTGTACTTAAAATAGATAATTCCAAAAATTTTGAAAATACACCATACATGATCACACCCTAAATCCATACTTACCATAAATATAAGTAATTCTAAATTAATATAAACCTGACCAGAAATCTTAACAATTCTTATGATTCTTACGTCATTCTTATGATGACGTTTTCTTATGTCTAAGAAAATGTTTACTGAATATTTACTGGGAAAAAATGCCTTGATGAGCTCTATACATAATGAAACAATAAGATCTGGTCCCTTCTCTCAAGGGTCTTATATTTTACAGAATAGGCAAGTATATGCACAGTTATATTATGACAGAAGTTGAGTAGAAAAAGATGCTTTGAGAGCCCCAAAGGTGGAAGGACTAATTTCAAAGAGAAATGAGAGAAGGCTTCCTTAAAAAGAGGTAGCATTTGAGCTTTGTTAAAAACTTGAAGGATTTTAACAGATGTTATGGGAGTAAATACAAATAATGGTACATCATTTGTAAAATATAGTTAAAGCTTTGTGTCCTAGACAGATAATATGTTGATGAAGGTGAGAAGATGCAGCCAGAGGAAACTAGAATTTTATGTTGTTTCAAAGTAGCCCTCTGTTATAAAATAAAGACAAATTCTTTAACCTAAATTTATAGTCATTCTTGGTACCTTTTGCATTTTGGGTATCTAGTTTGTGTGTGTGTGTGTGTGTGTGTGTGTGTGTGTGTGTGTGTGTGTGTATCTCCAAAGATGCTGCAATAATTAAAGTACATAACAAATTTTAACAGAGAAGTTTCATGAATGTGAAACTAAAACGGCTCTTTCTGGGAAGTGCTGGAATGAGACTGTCATGAGATTTAGAACAGAATCTGTCAACAAAATTTAACCAAATAAAAAACTTGCTATTTTCAAGTGCAAAGAAACCTAAGAAATGGTCTTATCAGAATCATTGGCAAGATCCTGTCTATGCTAGAAGCTCAAGACCATAAAAATGGGGCCCCATGAAGAGAGTTCAAGGTTCTTGATTAGTCTATGGATTAATGAGGTGTGAGCATATTGTTGTTCTGTGAAAATTAGAGCCGCATCCCTCCTTCCTCACAACTGTGGCACTTAGCCCATAAAATCAACACTATGACAAACATGAAAAATATTTGTAGATGTACATCAGGGAACATTTTATTAGGCCAACCAATCAGATTTATAATGATGGACAGATCTGAGGAATAAAAATAATACAGATAAAGTTTCTGATAGCATTTTCTATTTAAATGGTTCATGTGTATTTCATATGTTTTGCACATATAGTTAAATGGCATACATCAAAATGTTACTAACGTTAGTGGCAGTGGCAAGATAAATGGAATCATTTATATGTTTATTTTAGAATAATGTATATAATCAGTACATGTTGATTATCAAGCTCTGAAGAATACTAGAAGATACAATGAATGATGCAAGAAATTATTTAGAATTCTATTACTCTAAAACAAGCAGCATTAAAATTTAGTAGTCATAATTCTGGACAATTATTGATGTCAAAATATAAAAAAGATAAATTGTAGGATGGATGCATAGATAGAAAAATAGTTGTAGTAATTGGATTAAGTTATACCAGTTATTGTTAAGATAATTTTTACTTTATTGAATTAATTTAATCAAAGGGAAAAAAGCTATAGGAAAATGGAAGGAATAACCAAACTACAGATTAAATTTTAATCACACAACAAATATAATAGCTAAAAGATCCTTCAAATATTTAAAAAAGTTATTAAATATTGAGTTTTTAAAATCAATTTGAGTTATATAGTATCAATTCATGTTCTTTCGTGAAAGATGATGTAATTTGTCCTTTTACACTCCCTCTCCCCTCTTTTATTCTATCGCCTGATTATTGTTGTGGATATCATTTTTTTTACTTTGTCAGGGATTTTAATATTTACATTTATTCTCAAATAATATGTTTTCAGTTACTTAATCTTAGTTTTATATTTAAATGAATTTGGTGTTTGTACCACTTTTACATATCATATTTCAATTACCTACTTATTTACTTCAATTCATCTATTGTTTGACTTGATTTCATCCTCAAATAGCTTTCTTTTTTTTTTTTTTTAAGGTTATGACCCTAATGGTACAATATCCTTATTTTTATGATCTCAAATACCTAGTTATTGACCTTTATCTTATAATGGTGCTTGGCTGGGTATATTTGTGGGTGTAACCCATTTTATTCTCCACCAGGCTGTGTAAACATAGACTCCTTGTGTTTCTGACTTTAGATATTATATAAGAGACATCTGAGGTCAGTCTAATTTTTTTCCTTTGTAGGTGCCTTGCTTTTCCTACCTGGAGGCCTGAATAACACATTCATCAGTGAATTTCAATAAGTTAAGCAGATTTTACCTCAGTATTGAGGCAATGTCCTAGATCATATCATGCTCCTTTTTAAAAAATGTATTACCTGTTTTTTCTTGGTCGATACCTACATAGTGCTTTTCTTATGTTTATTTCTGAAGTTAAAAAGCTTAACTACATGATATTTTGATGTTAAGCATTTGGGATCATTTTTTTTGTTGTAATATATATTAATACAATGTGTGTTTTCCCCACTATAGACTCAATTACTAATTTTATAAAAATATTCTGTATTTTATTTCTGAATAATTTATCTGTTAAATATTATATTAGCTAGGGCTGCTGTAACAAAATATCAAATACTAGATGGATCAAAAATCTAGAAATTTATTTTTTCATAGTTCTAGAAACTGGAAAGTCCAAGATCTATGTCCAGCATGGCCAGGTTGTTGTAAGGGCTCTCTTCCTGGCTTGTAGGAGGTTGCCTTCTCACTGTGTCAAGAAAGTGCAAGCTCTCTGGCATCTCTTCTTATAAGGGCATTACTCCTATCATGAGAATCCCACCCTCATGACCTCATCTAAACCTAATTACATCTCAGAAGACCCATTTCCAAACACCATTGGGGATTAGGGCTTCAACATATAAATTTTGAATGGGACATAAATATTCAGTCCATAGCACATGTATTGAGATAACTATATATTTTCACACATCCATACACACATACCTGTATATATAGTGGGTACAATATAGCCATAACAAATATACTGAGCTTTCAGTTTAAGGGATACAACTGAATCATTGATCACATTGATTTTGTAGGGCCTTTATATTTATCATCTTCCTCATTACATTAGTTTCTTTTTTTTATCCCTGCACAGAAATTGTCTCAGTTTTTTCTTTTATACCATATATTTTTAATCAAATTATTTCACCATATCCATTTTATTCTTTGTTGTTTCCAATGAATGATTGTTTTATACTTGATATTTTCACTTGGCTCTGCCTTTTTTAATCTTAGTATGCTTTTTCACAAATAACTTGTTATTGTACACTTATTTTATTGAATTCAAGTTATCAAAAAAATTCCCATCAAATTCCATCTCAGAATATTCTTTTGAAGAACTTGTTTTCATTCCTTTGTTTATGTTTTCAGACTAAGCATGAAGAGTTGCCAGCTCATTTATTTTTCATATTGTTCTTAATATTAACTATGCGTCCTGATATAGTTTGGGCAATTCTTTTGGAAACCTTGTCTAGATTAACTGGCTGGACCAATAGGTGTGGCTGACCCTAGCTTTTCCAAATTTGTGACATAACATTGCTCCTTTTCGTTAGATTGTTGCCAATGACATTATGGTCGTTTTAATAGTTTTAACTATCTTTTCCCTCTATTTGAATACGAATTGAAGGAAGGACTATTTGTGAGTCAGCTTCAGTTTTTCATCTTTACCCAGCAGCTCCAAGGTCATAAAATTAAAGAGTAGTTATCGCTGGTTATTTTTCCAAGGTAAGACCTACAGGGAGGAGGCAAGAAGAAATGTATTGTATGTGAAGGTGAGTTAACTAAGCTTCAGAGAAAGGAGTAAATCCAAGGTCTTTCTCAAGAACTCGATATGAAGAAAAAGATTTGCAATTTATCCAAATGTATGCTGCAGGCTTTAAAAAACAATAGTAAGTAGACAATTAAGTAGGTTTCAGTTGTGACTATGAATGTCGATGCATTATTTTTCTGCCCATGAGCTGACAATCATGAGTAAATAAGAAAGAAATGTTTGTTTGATAAAAGACATGTGGAAGACTCAAACACATTTTATATATAAAATGTATATATGTTAATAATTCATTGTAAACTACATGAACATTAACTTGAGAATATGGGCTTAATTATTAAAAGAAATGACATTTATGAACTATGTAAATTGATGTCCAATTAACTTGCTGCAGCTATCTTATTAAATGCCAATTAAGCATATTAACATTCCTTACAATTTCATATATCAATATGAATTTAACTGTACCTTTATTGCCATTGTAATTTTGAGTTAATTACATGGTTAGATGATTTATCTTTTTCATAATTATTAAGCATTAGCCTCTGTTCTTCAAAAAAATAAAATTGATAGCTTTATAAACTCTGAAGATAAATCCCAAAGCATTACTAATTTTCTGGCTTTGTACAAATCTTTGTGTTGAAGCCAAATATAGACTTCACATGGCTTGTGGTAGCTGGATATTAATTTTAATTCTTTATTAAAAATAAAATATCAAGCACCTACATAATGCATTGTCACAGCTATTATTGGATCTTTCAAATTGTTTTCTTTGCTATTATAATTTTGATTAAATTGTGCCTAATTATAGGAGGATTTTCTGACAACACAATAAGCTATAGCCTATTAGAACACACATATTTTAGAGCCTTTTGGTAAAACATGTTTTATTTTGCTTCAGCAATTCCCTGAACATCTAGCATGGTAGCAGGCATTTACTAAGTTTGAAGTAGTTGAAAAGATTATGGGCTTTGTAATCAGATAATTTGGGGTTCAAGTATCTCTTGCAGTTTCTATTTCTTTGGTTGTAGAAATGGATGACATTTATGCCAAGTTAGCCTATTTCCTCATTATTAAAATATGGTTGGTAACTACTACATATGGTTGTGCTGAGTATTAAATCTAATTATATGCAATATATGCATGAAAACATAAATGCTGTCAATAATATCGATGAAAGTCCATAGTCAGTGAATACTAGCATTTATTCCTATTATTTCTACATTTTCAATTTTTGAAACTACTCCATTGATTTGTACATACCATGCATGAAACTACCAGCAAATAGTTTTATATATGATTTATGAATGGAATGGATCTCATGACATCTATTAGTCTAAAAAGCATGTTTGCGAAAGGCAAATTAGTTATTCAAATTTGGGTATTATATGGGACAATTGCCTTGTTTAATTGATCTCATTATAAAATATAAATGCATAATGGTTAAATCTGTATTTATACAAAGAGAACCTTTTAGACATATATTTAATTATGGTTCAAGACTCATGCATTGATGAACCCAAATCCAAATTATTAAAAGCAGAGATGCCAGAGAATCAATTTCTGACTCTGTGTTTACAGGCAGCCATTCAGCAGAGGCATGCAAGTAAATTTGACTGTGGTACCTTTTGCATTTTTGCCTTAGCTTCACCCAGCTCAGTGCTCTCAGCAAATGTGGCCTGATCACCACCACATTGTGTGATATTCAGATGTATGTTTCAGTTGCAGAGGTATAATTTTTTCTATGGGCTATTCCCGATAACTCTGCCCAGTGCCATTTCCCCATCATCTCAGCCCACACATTACCTGCGTGTGAAAAGACTGATAAGTGGAAATCAGACTCCCTACTTTCCCTCCCATTTCCCTGCCTAAGCAATGATGACCACTTCCCTGCTTGACATTGTCGCCTGTTTTTTGCTAATCTGTGCCTGTTTAAGTCTTCTATAAAACCTCCAATAAAATTGCCTATAAAGCCATCAGGTGTCAGGTATAATAATAAATGTCCCTGGAAGTAAAATCACCCTGATGAAATAGAAGGAAACCTAAAATACTTGCCCATGTGCTTCCAATTAAAAATTTTTCCTCTGGCATGCCATTATTTATAGCACTGTTAATGATGGAATTCACACTGAAATAAATGTCTTTCTTGATGGTGATTATTCATGAGGCCCATGTGCATACAAGTGTCTCAAACAGAACATTCTATTTGGTGGTTTGAGATTGAGGGTCACTGGGAATTGATGTAGAAGGCTGAGAAAGAACTTCACCTACAGTTTCACAATGGTTCTGTTGAGCTCTGAGTCTGACTGATAAGGATGAACAATTGTGACCACAGAGGAAATTTATGGAAATTAGTTGAACAATTCCAATGTGGTTCTATGATATCAAAATTACAATTTGTACAGATGGTGACCCTTTCCAGTCAACTAAGCAATGAAAATAAAGCTGCTGCTACTTGTCACAATACCAGCATTTGGATAAAAAGCTCTTGTAACACCTCTAGCCCACATGGCAAGTAGGTAGCTGGCATAAGCATGGGTCGAAAGCTGCTAGATTTTTATTTTCTAGGATTTAATAGCCTAAGGTCATATTTTATTTCTTTCCAGAGTTCTTAATTTAGATAAGAATTTCAAGGACCTGTCTTCTTTGCATGACCACAAAGCCACCCATGAAAAGAGAAGGATATTATTAGTTCTAATGACAGGTTTCATGAATTGAATACTTCTTTAGGTGCTTTACATATTCTTAGTTCACAAAATAGCTCTGCAAGGTAGGCATTTTTACAATGATTTTACATGTGAGAAAACTATACCTGAGAAACTAATCACTGAGTAAGATATTATTCAAACAGACCTATTTGTCCCTCGAGCTCATATTCTTTGAGCTACACCATTCTGCTCATGAGTTAATTGACTAGCTAACGAGTTCATCTTTTCCACATCATTACAGATCTCATTCCCATTAACGTATATCCCTAAATCTCCGCAATTTTCTTGCATTATTACATTAATACTTTTTTTTTTTTCTGGTGGAGTTTGTGTAAGTTTAATCACTCAAGAGTACTTCCTTCTGTGTTGTCAAGAATACCTTGTGTTTCTACACTCTGTGTATCTTCTGATTTTCTGGCTTTGAAGTGTTATGTCCAGTGACTTAATCCTACTAGAATGAATTAGGAATGAACACATGAATGCTATGTCTAATAGTGCGTGCAGGATATGGAGTGGTGAGGTAAACGTTTGCTGCCTCACATACTTTAAGTTGCTCTAATCTTGTGTTTTCAAATGCTTAGTAAGTTGAAATTCTCATGCAGTCTATATTCTGTTTTCCTTTCTTCCACACATTCTTTTGCGTTTTCCCCTGCATGGAGACGGCAGACACGTATGAGTTACCAGTCCTCTATACTCTACATTTATTGAGATAATTATAGCAATGATGATTGTGCCAGCAAAAAGTTTTAATTTAGATGAATATTTTGTTTAAATCTACTGTTTTGTTTCATTACGGCATCCTTGGAAACACTGTGGATATATTTTGTTTAAAGAAAAAATTAACAATCACTCCCTCAGATTTGCTAAAATCTTGCTCAATTTATGCTATAAATTTTCAACACAGCCTCTCTCTTACTCTCAATTATTTTTTGGAATTCTTTCTATAGCACCTCAATATGTAAACCCCTTAAATATTTCCCTTAAATAAAGGTTTTTATTAAATAGTGTTTAGTGTCAAGATCCACATTTCTCACCAGTGATGAGTATGTCTAAAATTTGAGAGAAGACTTATTATCACTAAGTTATTTTGTGTTTAATTGATTAGAAAATACTGTGTATCCAGCATTAACTCTTCTCATTATGTATAAATATTGGGATGTTTCCTAAGGGGAATACATCCCTAAGGGGATTAAGCTACATATTTGATATCTCTCTAGCAATTGGGAAGTCTGAAAATGTTGACTACCTCATGATTCTGACAGCTTTAGAACCCCCTAAATGTGTTTTCTTTAGGTCTCGTGGAAAAACTGTATTGTTGCTTATACTAATATAGGCTTATATCTAGGATTTCTTGTACTGTAGTAACCTACAAAAAAATACTTATGTATCTTGCCAAAATCACAAACAAACTTATCTTTTATTGAAGCTTTTATCTACTGCAAGAAACTATTGCTAATCCTGTAGGATGATTTTAAGCAATTTACTTCATTTGGTAAAAAGGTCATTATCTTTCTTTTCTAAGTCATTTTCTGTGCCCATTGAATCATCCAATCACTTTTGTCCTTCTTAGTTTGCTGTTAGGGCACATTCCTGGAATCTAGTATTTCTACATTTATAAATATACAACATAGAGGCAGGAGTTTAAGTCCAATAGATAAATTTGTCATCATAGTGAAGGTGACTAGTAAAACCTTTCCCCAAACTTTTCCTATATCCTAGGGAGATAGTTTATTGCTTTAATCACAGTCTCAAGTGGATTTGTGAATCAAAATAGGACAAAATGATCTTTTATGCAAATGCTTAGGCATGTTATAAATGGGTACACTTCCACAATCACTTAAAATTTAATAGTGAGTATCATAGAAGATAGTATAGAAGAATATTCTCATGACTCAGGTGCGTAAATGTTTCTTAAACAGAGCGTTATTCAAAATAGATAGGTTTGATAAACTGAATGTCATTAAAATTAAGAATTCCATTTCATCAAAAGAAACTATCAAGAGAAATACAATGCAAAGCAGGAAAAGAAGTGTGTAACACATATATCCGACAAAGTATTTGTATCCAGTATATATAAAGAATCTCCTCAGAGCATTAAGAAAAAGATAATACTTCAGAGGAAAAACAAAAACAAAAAAAACAGGCAATGCACAAGAACACAAATCTAAATGATTAATATACATCTGTAAGGTTTCACAAAATCACTCTTCATTAGGGAAATGCCAATTAAAATTGCAATGAGATCAATGAGATACCGCTACACTCTCACCAGAATTGTTTACATTAGAAAACAAACAAAAAACAAAGAGAAAACAAACTGGCAAAGCAAGTAATGGCTAGCATGTTGAGCAATTACAAATTATACTACTAATGGGAATATTATTAATAATTGTTACAAACATTACACAAAACTTCTTTGCAGTATCTATTAAAATAACACATGTAATCTCACATTCTGTATATATACACACACATGCACACACATGGAAATGCTGGGTTACAATTTGTGTTTGTGTGTGTATCAATAAACAGGCATGTCCACATATGTACATCAACATACAAACAAGAATGTCCACAGCAGCATCCTTCATAATAACCCCCAATTTGATCAAAAACTTCCGATGTCCATCATCAATAGATTTGGTAAATAAGCTGTGGTATTGCCATACAATGGAACACTGTACATTAATAAAAAAAAAAACAAACTATTTCTACTTGAAAAGCAAAAAATAGACATGAATCACACAGGTATGATTTGTTAGTGAAAGAAGTCACTGAAAAAAGAGCATATGCTAATGATATCAATATATAAGGCTAAAAAAACAGGGAAATTAATCTACAGTGGCGTAAGTCACAATGGCAGTTACATTTCTGTGGGTGGGTAATGACTCTGAGGGGGCATGAGGCAGGTTGCTGGGCTGCTGAGAATGTTCTACATCTTAATCTGGGTGGCAATTATCTGAGTGTGAACACTTTACAAAAGTTAAGCTGTACAAGTAATATGGGTGCCCTTTATGTGCTATGCTTCAATAAAATAAAGTAAAAATAATAAAAATTAGACACATAAAAACTATGCCTAGTAAAGAGGATAGGACATTCCCAAGGGAGGAACGTTTTTCTCAGTTTTGTAATTGCTCTATGAGCAGAGCCAGGTTAACTATGACCAAAGCAACCTTGTCTAACTATAACTTAAATAAATCATTTTGAGAAAAAACAAACATATTCATTCTTGCTCATTCTGCCATTTACTTTCTTATTGAATATTAGCAAGTTTCTTGATCTATAAAGTCATATAACAATATCTACTTTAAAGGATTATTCGAGAGACTTAACAAGATAATGCAATGAAGGTGGTTGTCACAGTACTTGGCACATAGCACTCACGTATATATTGTTATTATATTCATACTTTGCCTATATTATTGTAGGCACTCAGCTGATGTTTTACAATTATGAAAAATTCATTTTTTAGTTTAAGACAATGGTACTATGTTTTACCTCTTTCTCCTATGTATTATAAATTTTCATTTAAATGTGAGAGACAATTATAAAATTATTTTGGGATCTACAAAACACAGTTAATTAAATGACATTAAATATCTTGACACAGATATTTTATATAGTAAAATTACATATAATATATATGTTTTATATAATAAAAATACATACTTCTTATAAGTAAAATATCTATATTGTTTAGTAGTTTCTCTAAAAAGCATTCTTGAACTAGGACCAACCAATAGCTCAGAACAAACCAACAAATGTAGTCCTACTACTTATTTGGAGTAGTTTTTATGTCTTGGAAGCTAATTTTAATGTATGATCTATGAAGCTAGTTTTGGTTAACCACTTAGGCTATATTAGTGTCTGCATTTGAAGAGCAAAACAAATCAATGACTCCTTTGTAGTATTGTAATTCATGTAAGCACCTGGATGTTGTGAAAATCCATTGTATTTTATCAAATGATATCATCCCTGTACTTCAGGTTTACATCATAGAAGATGGATTTTTAGGACTGCAAGGTCAGTTGAGATTATAATTTAAAGGTCATCCTTCATGTCACAGAGAGATAAATGAAGCCCAGAAATACTAAGAACCTTCTTTGAGTCACTTTATGTAGGACAGAGACAGACCTAGAACCCAAGTCTCCTGAATCCAGATTCCTTGCTCTGCTCCTTGCTCCAGCTGCTCTTGCATACCCTCTCTGAGATGGGACTAACAAGACAAATGTTTAAAGGGTCAAATAGAAGCAAACTGTCAATAGGTCGCTTTCTTTAAAACTGAATCTCTAACTCGGAGAGGTCTGTTTTTAGCAAGCTATGATCTTAACGTAAATTTGAAGGCTAAAATCAGTGTCATCCACTCTTGCTTAAGCCAAGAATTAGCCCTACAGCAATGTAAATATTAGTGTTGTTAATCACTTACACAGCCCCATTGTCTCCTCTTATAAGGGCTTCTTATTGTCTAAAGGTTTTTCTAGTTATGGTTTGGATGATGACTTTCCTTCTGGTTAAATTTCAAAGGCATTGAAAGGGAATATTTCATGAGGTCTGTGTTTGTTGTATTTCTATGCTAGAGAAGGTAGAAAGGCTCTCCAGAATACATATATTATGCAGCAGGCAATGAAGGGGTGAAGCCACTCTTTTCTGTAATCACAGTGCCTTTCTACAGTCATATAGTACCTATAAATGAGATAATAAAGTAACTCACATTGGTTCCTTCAGTTCCCTGGAGTTTAAATGTATTAATGGGTATTGGATTCAAAATAAATAAACTGGATGGAAAAATCATTATGTGAGTTCTATTTTCCAAATATCAATTTGGTTTCTAAGCACTCCAATAACTTACTCTTAATTTCCAGCTTGGAGCTTCTGAGAAAAATACTTAAAATTTGGGGCATCATTTATTTTTCTCCTCTTATAATAAGGGATGTGAATTCAGCAGCTGAGGTTACTGAATTTGATATTAGAGCTGATTCATCTCTTAAAAAAACATGTATTTTACATATTGAATTTTATCCTTTGGGGGATAACAAACAATAAAAAATGCACTGAAAAAAATTAGTTGGAATGGGTGGATGAATAGACCCTTTCTTCTCTTTATTGAATTTAATAGTATCATGTAAACCCCACCCAGTCTCTCTGCTAGGATTTAACATTTAGAATTAGTGAGCGTAGTTGTTAGACTGAATTATATCCTTCCTGGGATAAATGTTTGGATTTCCTTGTTTTCAGTTTGCATACATGGGGGCCTTTATATTTCACTATGCCACAAGCAGAAAAGGTCAGAAATGTCAGATCACAATAATAGGAGGTTGAATTGTTGTGATATCAAGAGCAGTGGGTGTTATCTACATACCTGAATGTGTGTGGATCTTAAGCATGACCTGCTAACAAAAATGCATTTTGTATCACTGTATCTCATTTCCATGGAAATGGAAGCAATTAACTGGTAAGAGTGAGAAAAAGACAAACTGCAGCATACAAACATAACAGATCAACAATTCATACTCAAAGTCCAAGGTCTTGTAAAGTGGTCAAAATATTCACAAAAGTTTAATTCTTACACTCAACAAGCAGTCATTGAGTTCCTGCCACTTGTGTAGTTTTCTCTTGTAGTTTATTGTTTTTCTTCCCCAAATCTCCTTTTCTACTCAGGCAAGTCATGAAATAATTCACCCTTTTTACTGCCTTCTACTCTTTTTTAAAAAAACTTAAGTTTATTTCAATGGCCACAGAAATATTATAGAAGAGAAGTTACAGAACACACACACACACACACACACACACACAAGATTTTCAAAAGATTACAGTAATCCTCTAATTCACAAGCTTGGTGGCAGTTTCTTTCCTTCCTTATTTTTCTTCCTTTTTCCCCCCCCTCCCCTCCTTCTCTCCTTTCTTTCCCTCTCTCCCCATCCCTGTCTCCCTTCTTCCCTATGTCTTTCCCTCTTTCCTCCCTTCTACCTCCCTTCCCTTCCTTTTATGATTTTTGCAATTGTAACATTATTTCATAGCTATTAAAAGGCTAGGAATTGAGTACCTATAACCTCATCTCTCAGTAACAATGACAGATAATGTGTTGATAGTTAACTTACAAAATTTTTTATGTATGTTAAATGCTGAGTACAGAAATATAAAGATATAAACTAGTTAAGGTCATAGTATATATAAATTTTATGACTTCTTTTAATTAATATGTATTTTAGATTATATACTTATGAATTATTTTTTTAAATAGGATTACTTTCTAATTTTTAACAATTGGAATCTTGATTTACTGATGTTTTAAGTTATGATCCTAAGTATTTTGCCTTGTTTTTAGTCAAGGTAGAGCTTACAAAATATATTACTTGCATAAATGTATACATTAATGCTGCATACATAGTTTTCCATAAGTGTATATTTAACTTACTTATAATAGTCATACTATTGAGCTACTAAATTAAAAATAAAATTTACAATGATTTATGTGGAAAATAGATTTCATCTATGGCTACTGTTCTGGCCTATCTCAGAAATACTCTGGGTTCAGTTCCAGACCACTGCAATAAAGGGCATATTGTGACAAAGCAAGTCACACACACTTTTTGCTTTCCCAGTGCATACAAAAGTTATTTTTATTTACCCTGTACTTTAGTCAATTAAGTATGCAACAGAATTTTGTCTTAAATAATGTATGTGCCTTAATTAAAAACACTTTATTTCTGAAAAATGTTAACAATCATCTGAGCCTTCAGCAAGTTGTAATATTTTTGCTGGTAAAGGATCTTACCTCAATGTTGATGGCTGCTGACTCGTCAGGGTGGTGGTTGCTGAAGTTGGGGTGGTTGTGACAATTTTTTAAAATAAGACAATGAAGTTTGCCACATCAATTCACTCTTCCTTTCACAAAAGATTTCTCTGTAGCATGTGATGTGGTTTGATAGCATTTTACCCACATTAGAACTTTTTTCAAAATTGGAGTCAATCCTCTCAAAACCTGCCACTTCCTTATCACTTAAGTTGATGTGATATTCTAAATTCTTTGTTGTCATGTCGACAATGTTCATGGCTTCTTCACCAGTAATAGATTATTCTTAAGAAACCATGTTCTTTGTTCATCCATAAGAAACAACTTTTCATCCTTTCAAGTTTTATCATGAGATAGCATCAATTCAATCACATCTACAGGCTCCACTTCTAATTCTAGTTCTCTTGCTATATCCACCACATCTGCAATTACTTTCTCCACTGAAGTCTTGAACCCCTGAAAGTCATCCATGAAAGCTGGAATTAACTTCTTCTAAAGTGCTGTTAATGTTGATATTTTGACCTCTTCCCATGAATCATGAAGACTATTTTTCTTAATTGGAAAATGATAATTGTATATAATCATAGGGTACATAGTGATGTCTCAATTTACAGTGATCAGATTAGGGTAATTAACATATTCATCGGCTCAAACATTAATTATTTCTTTGTGTTGGGAGCAGATATTCTTAATGGCATCTAGAATCGTAAATCCTTTCCAGAGGTTTTTAATTGACTTTGCCCAGATCCATTAGAGGAATCACTATCTATGGCAGCTATTGCCTTACAAAATGTATTTCTTAAATAGTAAGACTTGAAAGTCAAAATCACTCCTTGATCTATGGGCTTCAGAATGGATGTTGTGCCAACAAACATGAATACAATATTAATCTTCTTGTGTATTTTCATCAGAGAGAGCTATTGGGTGACAAGATGCATTGTCAATAAGCAGTAATATTTTAAAAGGAACTTTTTTTTCTGAGCAGTAGGTCTCAATGGTAGGCTTGAAATATTCAGTAAACCATGTGATAAACAGATGTGCTATCATCCAGGCTTTATTGTTCCATTTATAGAGCACTGGCAAAGATAGCTCTAGCAGATTTGGCATAATTCCTAACGGCTCTAGGATTTTTGAAATGGTAAATGAACATTGGCTTCAACTAAATGTCACCAGCTGTCTTAGTCCCTAACAAGAGTCAGCCTGTCCTTTGAAGCTGTGAAGCCAGACATTGACTTCTCTCTAGCTACGAAAGTTCTTCTAGATGGCATCTTCTTCCAATGTAAGGTTGTTGTATCTACATTAAAATCTTAGTGTCATCAGTTATGACACTAAAACCATTAATTGTCTTCGATCTTTTGGATTACTTGCTACAGCTTCTAGATCGGCACTTGTTGCTTCACCTTACACTTTAATGTTATGCAAATGGATTCTTTTCCTAAACCTCATGACCTATCTCTGCTAGCTTCCAACTTTTCTTCTGAAGTGTTCTCACCTCTCTAAGCCTTTATAAAATTGAAGAGAGTTAGGGCCTTGCTTTAAATTAGGCTTTGGCTTAAGGGAATGTTGTGTCTGGTTTGATCTTCTATTCAGACCACTACAATTTTTTTCATAATCAGCACTGGTTGCTTTGCTTTCTTATCATTCATGTGTTCATGCAAGTATCAGTTTTAATTTCTTCAAGAACTTTTCCTTTTCCTTTACGAGTCAGCTAACTATTAATATTTGGCATGATAAGCCTAGCTTTTGGCCTATCTTGGTTTTCAACATGCCTTCCTTACCAAGTCTAATCATTTCTAGCTTTTGATTTAAAGTGAGAGACGTGTAACTTTTCCTTTCACATGAAAACTTAGAGGCCATCGTAGGGTTATTAGCTGGCCAAATTTCAATGTCTTAGGAAATAAGGAGGCCTGAGGAGAGGGAGGGAGACAGGGGAACGGCCAGTAGGTAGAGCAGGCAGAACACGTGCAACATTTATTTATTAAGTTCGCCATCTTACATGAGCACTGCTCATAGCACCCCAAAGCAATTACAATACTAACATTAAAGATCACTGATCACAAATCACCATAACTGATATCACTTATCAGTTAAATTTAGAAATCTTACAAAAATTACCAATATGTGACACAGAGAAAATGGAGCTGATAGACCTGCTTGATGCAGGGTTGCCACAGACCTTCAATTTGTAAAAAACAAAGTATCTACAAAGTGCAATAAGGTGAAGCACAAGAAAATTAGGTATGCCACATTTATTGAGACAAGCTTCTTCTAATTACTTTCTGTCTCCATCTTCTATACAATAACCAGATACATATTCTGAAACACAGACCTGGTATAACAATTCTCTACATTGCTCAAGTTCTTTTTAAATGAAAGCATACTGTATATTATATTGTCTAATAAGTATTTCTTCACAGTTAAAATTTTCTCTGGTGGTTCTTTCTCACCTATTGGATATTTCTTAAAGAAAAGGTATAATGCTCTTTAACGTTCAGTAGTATGAGACTACTCAAGATTTCTTAAATATACAACATATTTTCATATTGCCATTTATTTCTTAAATTCAAACTGTTTCATCACAAAAATTCTTAACCCTGTGCTCTCCCCGGCATTCTCTCCTTTTCCCACACACATACACATGCACATGTAAGCTCATTTTCCTATTTAGTGGAATGTGCTCAACCTTTTGTCAGAGCTCAAACTCTGTATTACCTCCTCAGGAGTGGCTATCCTGCCAAACTACGTTAGGCAAAAGGAGTGACTGTCTTCTTTGGACGTGTTGTTATTATATAACAGTCATCACCACAAACCTTGCTATTGCATAATTTTTGCTTTAGAAGGGTAAGAACTGTGTCTTACTGTGTATCAGATTTTGCAATAGAACAT
>RJWJ010033293.1:0-17989 GCA_004363605.1 Indri indri | reverse complement strand
CTTGGAGACATATTACTCATGTGTAATAATTAGTATTTATGCATTCTCATGGTCAACAGAAAAATCGTCACGTTTTTCAAAAAAAATGTCTCACGATGGCTTTTGTGCGACGTCTCTTACCTCTAGACAATGTATGCCCACTCTCAGTTCTGCATGAGTGGGGACCACACGTTAGAGGGGACAGAACACGCCATCAAGGCAATTGTCAAAGAAGAAGCTGATGAGTACTTTGTCATAGTCTTGAGTGATGCGAATCTATCACGATACGGAATACATCCTGCCAAGTTTGCACAAATCCTAACAAGTAACCCTCAAGTAAATGCTTTTGCCATTTTTATTGGATCTTTAGGTGATCAAGCAACCAGGTAAGTGTCATCTCTGCATACAGCAAAAAGCAGGTACAGAGACACTGAGTAGCTGACTGAGTGTTTCATGGGCTTAGCATAGTGAGGGGCAAGTCGGGGAGATGGAGGAAAAATGGAAACTAGAGGCGCTACCCTCAAGGAGCTTATAATCTAGTTGAGGGGATATGTTCTAGCTTTTGTTTGGATAAACAATAATAACTTCAAATTAATTACTTTTTAGTTTATGTTATAAAATAAATAGGAATTTGATTTGTCCACTAATAAATTAGATAGTATTTTATATATTTGGCACTTTACATCAAGGTCGCAAGCTCAGTCTAATCATTTTGTTTTCAAATCATACTTGAAATAGTGAACATCCTCTATTTTCTCAGCATAAGGTGTAATGTGTGTGTCTGTGTGTATATGTGCCTATATATATTATATGTAGACATACATACACATAGACAAGGGCTGTCCAAAAAGTATCCAGCCACTGTTAATATAATAAGAACAGTTACATGGCTAGATACTTTCCAAACAGCCCACATATATTATATCCCCATAGATATGTCTCCCCAGTAAGAAGGGATATATTTCTGTATATGTAAGTCTACATATATGTATGCCTGTATATACATACATAGACATACATATATATCCCTTCTTACTGGGGACACAAGGCAAGGTGAAACACTTAGGGACAACCTAAGACAATATACACAGATGTATAGTTAGATGCCATGCTGAATATACTGAATATTCAATGAAGAAATTTATCATCAGGCAATAAATACCACTGGGTATGATTTGAAAGGAGAGATCTGGAAATACTTTGATAACTTGAACACACTAATGTTTATCTTTTTAAATTACAAAACAGAAAGAGCTCATGATTTTTCTCTGCTTGAAGTACCTGTAAGAAGCAGAAAACATGGCCAGGTGTGGTGGCGCATGCCTGTAGTCCCAGCTACTCAGGAGGCAGGAGGGTCACTTGAGCCCAGAAGTTCAAGGCTACAGTGAGCTATGATTGTGCCACTGCACTCCAGCCTGGGCAACAGAGAGAGACCCCCCCCAATCTCAAAAAAAGAAACAGAAAATGCAAGTGAAAGTACATAGTATAGCTCCTTCCAAAAAAAAAAAAGCAAAAATAAATAAATAAATAAAACTGCCTAAAGCACAAAGGGCCTACCTTTTTATTATTACTCCCCCTCTTTCACCTGTCTTACTCTGTGCTGTAGAGCCCTGTGTAAACTAAGAAATGTTTTAATATCCAAAATGCTGACATCTTTTTCTGTTCCCTTTGCCTTGCTGCAGGGTTGCACAGTAGGGTTGAGAACAGACTTAATATCATGTGATTACAGTCACTTTTTTACAAATGTGCATTTTTCTTGGTTTTACATGTTAGCACTTTGTGCCTTCTAGAACCTTGGTGTCCTTGAACTCAAATCGTGCCTTTTCTACCCAGATTTTCCTCAGCATCAGCCCAGTATTAGGCAGACAGCAAGCTCAACAAATACCGGTTGAGTCGAAATGGCTAATTTGTCTTTCTAGTGAACAGATCCTGTTTGAATACTTAGGAAAGCACAATAGTACCCTTGTGGTTTCCTAGGGAAATGGTCCAACATCCACTGGCAAAAGATATGCTGCAGAATTAGCTGGTCTACCGGGCATGCCAAATATACGATACTACGCAGGATGGTTGACTTTTATTAAATGTCATTCCAAAACCAGACTTTGTCGGCACAGTGAAAGGAGGCGTTCTTTTGAAGAGAACTGTGTCTTGCAGCTTTATTGCCTTCGAAAATGGCCTTTTGTTCCAAACGATAAATTGGTATTTTAAAAAATTGTCATAACTTCAATGGCATGTTATTTTTAAGGATAATTCAAACGAAAACCTGCTATAAGTTTTGAAAAATTTACTTAAAAATTAGTTGAAAAAAATTATCATAAGCCTGTATAACCTCAGTTTCATCGAAGCAGCAGTTGGATAATTCAGATTGCATTTCACATGTGTGATGTGGAGCAAAAAAAAAAAAAGAGAGAGAGAGAAGGAAAAGGGAAGAGAGAAAGAACCACTTGGGGTTTGGCTGGGCCACATTTTTTGAGGCCTGTTTTCTAAGGAAGGAAAAGCACTTGGAAGCACAGTGTGAGGCCAACACATTCGCTGGACCCAGATGGGTCCCCTAGGGCTCTGTTCTACCAGGGGAATATGAAATACCAAGAAACAACAGTAATAAAAAGAAGAAAATTTTTTCTTTTCAAATTTTCTGATTTTTCTCACTGAAAAGACCTTACTTCCGGTTCACTGCTTTCACTGTGCGTCTCCCTGTTGCTCTTCCAAGCCATTCATTGCTTAGTGACAGCCAATTCAGCTTCCTGCAGTGAGCAAGGTATTAGAAAGTAAACACTTCCTTTCCTAAGAAACCAGTTAGAGGCTGTGATTTGCCAGGGCAGGAGGTGGAAGGGGAACCCCAATTTGCAATGGTAATTTTCTTCCCTCTCCACCCTGGCAGGCTTCAGAGAACTTTACCCGCTGGCCGGTCTTTCGTTGCCATGGATACCAAGGACATCCCTCAGATTTTACAACAGATCTTCACCTCCACCATGCTGTCAAGTGTTTAAGAAGTGCCCTTCATCCCCCTGATGACCCCAGGATTTTAAATAAGATAGGAATAAAGAGTGTTCTAAAGAAAAGAAGGCATCGGTAAAATGAACCCATGCAGTGACTGGATAATTCTGGCATTCTTGGGTCTACCTATGTTTGCTCAGTAATCAGAATTCAGAAAAGCAGCCAGAAGGAGACTTGTGCTTGGAAATCTACAACCATTGATGGGTTTAGAAGTCATTAGAGGAAGCCAGTTGACCTGCATTTTGTAAAAGGTCAGGGTTAAAGGAAGGTGGTTTTAAGAGCTATGGTGCTTGGTCCATTTCCAAAAACCTAAGGGAAAAAGGATACCTTGCTTTTGCCTTAACACATCCTCTAGTCACCTAAGACAAGAAAAGCAACCCCATCAAACTGAACCTTTGATGCCACATTCTGACATTGAGATGTAAGTCTGTGCAAACTCCACCCAACATGCTCCTTCTAATAATTACTTTTATTTTTTTCCTTGCTCTGCATTGCCCAGCAAGCAATGATTTTATAGGATTTAACCCATAAAGGAAAAGTCCTTCCGACAGCAGTATTTTATAGAAGGTTGGATTTTCTCAATAATTTCATTTTCTCGGCCAAAGCCAAAAGGAATCAAATGATCCTTGGTGTGCTTGCCTTCCCACGTGACTATTAAAAGGCTCTTTAAAAAATAAATAGCAAACGTCCTATTCTGCTTGCTGCTAGAACAGAAGAAAGATGTCTTGCCTCAAGTTTCCTGTTTCTTCTTGTTCTTGTAGTGCTTCTCAAAAGATTCACACTATTCCATTTTTGTGTCCAAAATGTAATGCTCAAAGTAACAAATGCATATAAGAAAAATTACTCATTGAGAACATTCATATAAAAATTACCTAAGGCAATATGGTAATCACCCCAATTTTATCATGATACTGTATATGCATACGTTGAAACACCACATGGTATCCCATCAATGTGTACAGTTATATGTCGATGATAAATAAAAAAATAATTTTTAAAAATTACCTATGGCAAAGTAAAAACAAGGCAGTATGTTTGAACTAAATAGTAATTGGAGATTTCTCTAGGGATAAAAAAAAAACTTGTTTTTCAAGCCTCATTCTTTTTTCTTTCAAAGTGTATCTTATTCCCACCCACTCTTGGGCTGATCTTTATTTTTTGATAGGCTCGATATCACTTTGTTTAAAATCAAGTGTTTCAGCAGAAGTCATTCTGTCTTCAACCATATAATAAAAACTCCTCTTCTCCATTTAATGGAAAATCAGAAATGCCATGGCACCAATGAATTGGAAAAACTGGTCTTAAGTTGGTAAAACCAGTCTTGTTAATAATGTTATCCTGTTCACTCATGTATATTGAAATCGTACAAGTCCATAATTTCATTTTATTTAATTATAGGACAGAAGAAAAGGTAACACCCATTTGTTCCACCACCCCGTCTCCCTATCATTAACTGTCAAAGAAATAAAAGCAGTCAGATTTGCAACGCAGTACTGCCCAGTGAGTTTGCATGGCTTTCTTGTTCCTCTAGCCACATGCTTACTCAGTGTATTGAATCATCCAATGATGCAAACAATTTCAATCCAATGAGCACCATAAAAAATGTAATTGCATTAATAATAACAGCAGCTAGCATTTACTGATTATTTACTGTGTACCAGGTATATGCTAAGTGATTTCAAACATTTCATTCCGTCCTCACAACAATACATGTGAGATGGATATTTTCAAACTATTTTACAGATAAAGAAAATGAGGCTCGGAGAACTTGTCACAATCCCCAGATTCCTGATACTAGACTATTGAGTAACTATTCGTTATACTATTAACATCTCATTTTACAATAAAAAACCGAGACGTAGGGAAGCTCAGGAATGTCAGCCGTGCTCTCAGCCAGGCAGGGGCAAAGCCGGGCTCCCAGCCCCCGAGCCCCGTGCCTGTGCACTCTTCCAGTCCCCCTCCGTGTGCTGCGGCGTGCAAACCTTCACATGGCACTCCTGCTGCCTTTCTCTCCTCTCTTCTTGTACCCTGTCCGCGTCCACAGAGCTCACTTCCTTCCCCTTGTATTTAGTCAGAAGCTTCGCACACAGGCACTCAGAGGTGTGGGGACTGAGGACATGGAACTCCGCCAGGGGAACATTTCTTGCTTCCTCCCTGGGCACAGCAGGGGACTGAAGAAGTGTCCATCCAACCGGCAGCTTAACCCCAAAGGGCACCCTTTGCCCGTGGGTCACTGCCCCTGAAAGCCTTTGGAAGTTGAATCCAAGGGTGGTTAAAAGAACAGCCTTTTAACAAATCCCCCCCACGCATAACTACCTGAGTAAGCAGAAGCCATTTTCTTGACATGGAAAGAATGTTCTCAAGTAATTTAATTTCCCTTTCCCGACTAGCCAGACATCCTTTGCAATTGTTATTTAAAAAAAATAAAAGAACTCCTGGCTTTTATTTATAAAAGGGAAAGATGAGGGGGAAGGGGAGTGAACAGTGAGATTTATTTTCACTTCTCGCAATACCTAAGAAGTGGATGCATTTATTATTAAATGGACTTAATTATGGGCCACTCCAAGCTGTTCCGAGGCCCTTCTTAGGGCCAGGACGTTATAATAAATGCATTGTGTGCCTCAGGGGGGTTCCACTGAAAGGCATCTAACCCCTGTCTCCTTAGTAAGCACATGTAATGCTGAGAAGGTTCATTGTTACCGTGAGCAGCCGGGAGGAATGAATGAATGCTGTGAATAGCCGCAGTATATGATGCATATTCCCCCTGGAATCCTTTGTGTGCCCGACAAAATGACCTCATCACAGATGGGGCGGCTTGAGCACAGCCACAAGAAGTGGATCAGAGCAGTAGTACTTAAAGGAAACCCATCAGATGTTTGGAATGAATCATTTAATTCTTTACACGCTTTCCTGTGAGCTTCAGAGGAGGAAAAATCCATCAATGCCAGCAAGATTTTCTCTAAACAAACTGTAGGGCTTTGAAAGCCATTTAGAAGTGGTTTTCAGTAGACGGCATTGTCAGTGTTCCTGAAAGGCCGATTCTGGAGGCCTCAACCCTCCCTCCACCTGGCTCCTTCCTGTGCCCGTCAGATCAGGCAAAATTAAATTCCTCTGTGAATAGAGCGGAACCATACAGGGACGAAGGGACCAGAAGGAATAGTCACTTGTTGCTTTGCTCTCTGTTTCCGGCAATTGCAGTCAGATATTCCACAAATTCTAAGCTGCCCTCTCCTGCCTGGACAACTTTTTTCTAGAATTGCATCTCAGAAATAGTCAAATGTCCACTTGTATTTAGTAAATTGTACATAGCTTTTTCATCTTTTTAAGAAATAAAATGTTTACCCTAAAATTTTTTTTCTTCCCATTAACATATATTGCTTTTAAAAAGACTTACACGAAGAGTCCAATTTGTGGTCAGGGTTCTGCCATAAAGTTTGTACCTATTGCCTTGTCTTTACCTTTTTTCCTAAGACTTGCTGTGGTAAAAGTACTACAGGTAACAGAAGAGAATTCCAATTTTCCATTCATGGGGAGAATTTACAAACTCATGGTAGAATTCGTCTATAGAAAGGAAGTTCTGGACCCTGCACAGCTATTAACCACCTGTGTAAACTTGAGCTAGTCACTTGTGGGTGGCAATTGAATTAAATCTACGAATTAAAGGAGCTGGACAAAATGATCCCTAACACTAAAATCCCGTGTTCCATGATCTCATACGGGGACTTGGCTTGTTCCCCTATATAGCTCATAAGAGCCATATGACTTGAGCAAAACTTTGTCTCCAGAACTCTTATATACTCCAGAACCCTCCCGTTATATGGAAGATTTTGGCACCTATATCAACTGCCCTAACGAAACAGCATTGACTGAGTATGCAGACAAAATGTTATACAAACATCATTAGAAGGGGACTTTCCCTCATCAGCTGAACAGATATTTCTGTTTGATAGTAATTCACAAGAGGTCTACCTATTGTCTCATACTTTGCACTTTGCTGCCTTAAAATAGCATGACACGTCTGCACAGTGGGACTGAAAAAAAAACCAGGAGTTGGAAAACTACTGTGTGCCCAGAGCTGACCTTTGTGCTGTAGCCAAACAATGCACGATTGTGTTTTTAATTGTTAAATCCTGTAAACAAAAATCTCCTCCGGAGAGGAAAAAATGCTTGCCAAGCAAACATCTCAAGTTAAGGATGATTTGACAACTCTTTTTTTGAGACGAAGCGCTGTCTGGGGTGTTTGCCTTCAAACAGAGACCGCGTCTGTTCTTGCAAGGCCGTGCACGTTGGCTTTGGAATGCCAGGGTTACATAATTTTAAAATCGAGTGGTGCTTGTGGTATTCGGCCACTCAGAGCAAAGTATAACGCTCTTTTGAAGTGGTTTGGATCCCAAGAGTGGCAAGAACGTCATGTTCTGCTGTAAGAAATCTCATCACGGGGACATGTGAGCGCTAACGAGCGTCGGCCACCTCTCAGGGTCCGCCCCCTTGGCAGGTGCCAGACACACCTTGAGTCTTCCCACTTTTCAGAGGCTTCCACGAAAGTTCTTTGGAGCTGCTAGGTCTTTCCCTGAAGGAACAATCAGAGTGTGCATCAGTAAATTCAGGCTCCACGGAGGAGTTTCAGAACGTAAGAATTTATTCAAATGCAATGCAGCTCTGAAGCATTTAGTAATGGTAGCTGGAGTCTGACCTGGAAATGGAAGAAAACAATGTCTCTCTAAACATCCCAAAGCGAGTTTGCTCCTTACACAGACCAGAATATGGCAAGAAAATAATGAACCTGTCAAGAGCACTTTGTATAATTGCTCTTGTGACATCATGGCCATACATGAAGGCTTACTGAGTGAAACTTGAAGAAAAATAAGTATATTTACTCTGACAGGACATTAAAGTTGGATTTTCACGTGCAATGTATTTATATTAATAAATACTCATGCTAATTTAATGAGACTGCCCATTTCTTCGTTCCAGCACTAATTAAGTTTCCCATCCTCAGGACTCCAGAAATAGAATGAGTCTCAACAAAGCTGGTTGATCCATTTTTCCTTTACAAAAGATTTTATGGCCCATATGAAATTCAGCCCTGAAAATGGCCCAGAAAGGAATACTCGCCGGCTCAATGGAAAACAAATGGCAAAGCCAGGAAAGCAGCCTGATTGACTGGCCTTGGCCTTGGCTACCGGAAGTGGTTCCCACAGAGCCCGAGGCTGTTGAGGAATCCAAGGGCCTCTGCGGCAAGCCAGGATGCTCAGGTTCCTGGGTGTTATGCACAAAAAATAAAAGGGCAGATGACAAGGGGTCCGGGGAAGGCCAAGGCTTCCTTAGTGGACACATGCATTGGATAATAAAGCTGTTTAGTTGGCAGTTGACAAAGAAGGGATCTCTATCTGAACAGTCTCCTTTAGGGCTCTGACGCTTTTGAGCAGTTATTTGAGAGAATACGCATGTTCTTACATTGCAGGGTCAAGTACAAAGATTGAATATTAAATATGCAGTGCCAGAACTGAAGAATCTCTTTTTCTCTCTGTGACCTTTCGTGGCGACTGGAAGAAACGGGTATACTTTCTGCAGAGGTGGAAGATTGTGGCAGCTCCACGAACCACATGAAAGCAGATATTCAGTCACTTGGCTGGAATACAGCTCCACACAGCTGGCCTGGCTCCTCGCCCCCCAACATCTGACGTGTGTCTTCAGAGTGGTGTTTCCCTGCAAAAGGGGCTTCTCTTTTCAAATGGAAACGGCCCTGAGAGCCTATCCATCATGCACATCTTGGTTTGAATTCTCTCATTCACATTCGCCCTAACCCGCTGGGATGCATGGGGTGAGGAGGTAGGAGGGGGTGGGGGTGTTTGCTGGAGGCATCGCCCCGCAGAGGACTGGGAGCTGTGACAGAGACACAACTTCAGGGCAGGAGACATGCGCACATCGGGGCTGACATTCTCGCCTGGGCGTCCCGAGAGCATTCACTGAAGGCTGTGTCAGGTTCGGATGGGCAGTGGCGTGGTTCTGTCTAAGTCTTGTTTTTTTAGAAACGCCCAGTTTTCCACTTACGTTTTTGCCCTCCGTCTTGTGGAAACTGTGCATTTCTGACCTCTGGGTTTCAGAGGCAGGCACGGCGTGCATGTTAGGGAGATAATTTCCTAGCTTCGATGAAAGGTCCCCTGCCCAGAGGAAGGGCAAGGCCTTTACATTGGACATGTACCCCACAGCCCCTGGGGCTAATTTAGGCTTTAGAAATAACTGAATTATTTCTAATTTAGTTTGCCAAGAGAAGATTTCTTGCTCTGTGCTGTGGACCTTTAGAAAAAGAATTTACACCCCAAGAGGCCACAGCCCTTCTTGCTTGCCTTCCCTTGCAGAAGCAGGGCCTGAGTCGAGCCCCACTGAACAGCACTCAAGCCACGGGGAAGTTCTTGTGGAGAGAGCTTTGGAATTCCTGAGCTCCATCCTGGTGAAGACTGACCTGAGATCAGCACGAGCCTGTCAAACTCAAAATGGAAATCTATCCCTCCTGTCAAGTGGGAGTACTGAGCCCAAGTCCATGGAGCCTCCCCTACTAAGAAGCTTTCTGAAGTGTCTGTGATTCAGCCTTTGGGAAGAAGCTATGTGTAACTGTCTCTAAAAACCCTTAAATATTATTTCCTTGGCGTGAAAAAGATCAAGTGTCTCTGAAAAACGAATGTTGGCAGCTTAAAAAAAAATAGCTTCTTTATAATGGTTCTCTTTTTTCCTCTTCTGAGGGGAACCAGTTTTGCGTTTCCCAATCCTTGCTCCACCAACGGCCTCCGGCCCCTTCGTTACTGCCACCCACACAGTGCTTATAAAAACGGACCCATGACATCAGTTTCCCTCTTAAAACCACTGCAGTGCTTCCCCACGGCAGTCTAATTTGTCCTGTCATTTGAACATCATCTTCTGTAAATAGAGGCCACATGGCTGACACCCTGAAATATCTCATAGGTCAGATGAGCCAAGCGATGAGCATAGAAGGAAGAGAGAAGTTGACATTTGTGATAAGACACCCTAGTTTCCACAGTCAGTTCCATCTTGCCAGACCATGGGCACCCAGAAACCCCAAACTCTACATGGCACAGGCTTCGGCGTCCACAGGACCAGGGTGGAATCCTGGACCTGCCCTCCTAGCCCTGTGACTTGGGGCAAGTTTTCTGGTCTCTTTGAACATCATGTTTCTTACCTCTAAGATGAGGATAATAATCCCATCTCTTGGAGTTCATGTGAGAATTAGAATGAAATAATGAAAGCACCTCATAAACCAAAAGTGCTATCCAGTTCAAGAGGCAAGTGGGGTTTGTTTTGGGGTTTTTTATACAAATGTGTTTGTTGGGATGGTTTCCTACTCATCTTAGAATGCATTCAGTGCTGCTTCCTTCCGAAGGAGCATCCTTCCGTAAACCCTGCTCAGGGGTTGGCGGAGGACAGTGGAATAGCCAACACACAAAGCTACCGTCTGTGCGTGGCCAAAGACCATGGTGATCTCACAGCAGCCTGGGCCATTCACGCCCATGAAGTAGGAATCGGGGCTCTGCACCAGGCACTGCTGTGTTTCCCCCTCTTCTGGAGCGGATGAAGGACCTCCTTTGTCTTCACCACCCCAAAGGCAAGAGGCATTTGGTTTTAGGCCCACAGAGGGAAGTGGGACCTCAGGAGGTAAGGGTCGCTTTGACCAAGTTTGTTTGGGAACCAGGACATCCTGGTCAAACACTTCAGAGCAGATGCAGGGCCTAGACAGCCTCTCATGATGAACAAAGTAGGGACCAAATAGAGGAAAAGCCCCAGGCAGAGGGATAGAGTTGCACGGGCAGATCGTGTGAGGCCACTCAGCTCCTAGGACTTTGTCTTCCTCCAGGACAGTGCAGAGCCCATGCTCTCTGCCTTGTTTGCAGACGTGGCTGGGATCATGAATTTGTTTCCTGGTCAGAACTTTGTTTCCCAGGCTCTGCCATGTCCTGTCTCTAGATGAGGTGAAATGGCCTTTCTTAGGAATGGCCAAGTACTTTGCACTGCAAGAGGGTTCCCTGGAGGAGGCTGTTAGCATTGCACCTGCCTTAAAAATAAAGGCTATGATAGAGACATCCATCTGGGATGTCCTCCTGGCCTGTACCCCTTCTCTAAACCCAGGGAGAATCCACTCAGCTGGGTATTCAGATTTCTCCCGAGAGAACTGGTCTCTTATAGTTGGTCCCTCCCGGAGGGTGGCTGGGGGGAGTCTTACAAGGCTAAGCCTGAGGTGCCATGTTCTGGCACATGCAGGGACAATAATTAGTATTACTATGATTATTGTTACACAGAATAACAATAACGAACTCTTATCTAGCACTTCCTACGCATTTTGCATAGATAAACTCATTGTATCCTCACAACTCCATGAGACAGGTACTATTCTTATTCCCATTTTATTTAAAAAGCAAAGAAAACCAGTCTGCCCTAAAGGAGAAAAGAAAAATCCAACTTGCTGACTGAAGGAGAAGGAAGCAAATGACACCCTGGAGACCTAAGAACATGGCCATGGCTCCTGGCTCTCCAATGTCTGGGTGCAGTTCCGTTTGGGGCTCAGATGCATCCCCCTTCCTAGAGACCCATGAGATGCCTTGGTGTCCTCCCAACATCCCCCTGTCACTAAGCCAGCTCAGGAAGTGTGGCAGAGTCACTGTTCACGGAACACCCCCCACATTTCCCTGGCCCCTTGCAACTAGGTCGGGGCCCTGTGACTGGTTCTGGCCGGTGGCTGTGAGCAGAGTGATGTGTCAACAGTGCGTCCCTCCAGCTTCTCTTCTCTGTCTCAGAATTGGGCTGACTGAGAAAATCACGTGTCTTAGACATAGCTCTAAGATGACACAGCCTCCATGAGCCTGGGTTCCTGGGCATTAGGGACTGAATGTGTCCCCCAAAATTCATATGTTGAAATCCTTACTCCCGCTGTGATGGGCCTTTGGGAGGTAATTAGGTCATGAGGGTGAAGCCCCATGAAGGGGATTGGTGTGTTTGTAAGAAGAGACACAAGAGCCCCCTCGCTGTCTCTCGCTCCCTGCTCTCTACCATGTGAGGATTCAACGGGAAGACAGGTGTCTGCGAACCGGGAAGTGGGCCCTCGCCAGACACCAGATCTGCTGGTGCCTTGATCTTGGACTCCCCCAGCCTCCGGAACTGTGAGAAATAAATGTTTGTTGTTTAAGCCACCCAGACACCCATAATAATCTGTTATAGCAGCCCAAGCTAAGATGCTGGGTGAAAGATGAAGCAGGGACCCCCACAGACTTGCATACAGCATAACTAATAGAGGAGGTTCTGTTCTCTTTCTCAGAGCCTAATGCTCCCAGATTGAAACAAAGACCAAGAAATCAAAGCAAAATTTGGATTGAAGAAAACAGTTCCTCACTGTTAGACAGCTTTTTAATTCAAGGACATATTGGGTCACCACCATGCAAGGCACTAAGAAAATGAGAGAAGACGTTCAAGACCCTTCCCTCCAGGTGCTTACAATCAGCTGGGAAGACAGAATGCACCACCATGAGAGCGTGAAGAAATAGCTCACACGGTGTTTGAGGCCAGCCTCTGTGGTCCCGGAGCAGGAAGAATAGTCACAGGTGCTCAGCAGGGTGTCCCAAGTCATTTCTGCATCTGCCTTCCCTATCGTGGGGAGAACAAGGGCAGGGACCACATCTTTGGCCTGACCCTGAAGAAGTGGTCAGTACATTTTTGTTGAGTGAACAGCTGTGGGATGGGGAGGCGCCACAGGCATGGGAGGCGGAACTAGTTCTGGCTCAGAAAGACTGGGCAAGATTCCCACGAGCCGAGAGGAGTCAGGGAACCCCAGGAACGCAGGGTGAGAGTAGTCTGAGCAAGAGCCCGAATGCGCAATGTCCCGAGAGGTAGCTGAGCTGCCAGGCCCCCTCCTCGGCTGCCACCATCCAGCCAAGCACCTCTAGGCAAGGCCCAGCCCTCAAGAGCAGCTTCCTCCTCACGCCCTGCCCAGCCGCTGCCCCCAGCCCTGACCAGCCAGAGGGGCGGCGGGAGGCCCGCCAGGAGCCCAGGGTAATGACAGCTCCAGGGAGCAGGCCTCATTACATGGAGCGACTTCATGATGTGGCTGTTTTGTTTTGCTTGCATTTTTTTTCTCTCCTTGAAAATGAGCTGAGAACCTTCTTTACCCAAGATTACAAGTTGGGTTTGTGATGAAAGGTCTGTGCTGTGCAGAAGGAATCCTCAGGGAGGAGCTTCACATTTGCAAGTCGTTTTGTTGAAAATGACTGTTCCATGGCGAAAAGAGAAAAAAGAAGGAAGGAAGGAAAGTAGGGAGGGAAGGGAAGGGAGGGAGGGAGAGAGAAAGGAAAGGAAAGGAGAAAGGGAAGGGAAGGGAAGGACTTGGCAGGGAATCTCTGAATCTCCTCAGCCCTTGTGAAGCTGCCTGGGCTTCTCTGGCTGATCGTCATGGCTGCCAAACACTTCCACCCTGCACGCAACCCAGTGAGTTATCCACATTCGCTTATCTCTAGAAGAACTTAGAAAAAAATCACTTGGCCCGTGTTCCCAAACCCGGGCAACGCTGTGCTTCCTAAGTCACTTTGCAAAGAGCCTGGCACAGCATGGATTAGTCAAATGGAATGGATGAATGAATGGATGGACAGATGGATGGATAGATGGACAGGTAAATGAGTGGGTGGGCGGATGGGTGGGTAGATGGGTTGAAGAGGAGAAAGTCTACCCTATTTAAAATACCTCAGGGAAAGGAGATTCCCAGGGCTCTTATTAGTACCCGCAATCATAATAGGATAGCAGAGGAGGAGTCTCGGCGTTAGCCCGAGCAGGAATTCTGCTAGGGCAGCAGCACAGGCCACCCCTAACCCACCTCTGTGAGAGGTAAGGAACCACCTGGAAAGGATTTCATCCCAAGAGAACAGAGAATCAGACACACTAGCTTTACTCTATAATAGTATCTGTGTAGTGGCAGTGAAAAGGATGTCTGTATGACATTGAACATGAACCTGTGTCCAGGTCACCCCCTGGTGACAAGCAGATAGATGCTCAGGGAGCTGTGCCCAGAGGACACAGTGACACCCAACTTCTGTGGTACCTGAGACAGTTCCAAGGGACCACATGCTGCCTAGCAAGGCACAGAGGCCTTGGCAACAGATGGCCTTAAGTGCATAGGCATTGGATTCGTATCATGATGCATGTGCTAACTAGCTTTCTATCCTAAAGAAGTTTATTTTTTTTGTTCAATATTTTGTATTGAAAATACATGCCGTAATATTCACCCTTTGAAAGGGTACAGTTCAGTGATTTGGAGTATATTCACAAAGTTGTGCAAACATCACCACTACCTAATTCCAGAATATTCTCACCACCCCGAAAAGAAACCCCATACCCCTAGTAGTCACTTTCCATTGCTCCTGTCCCATCCCCTGGCACCACTAGTCTACTTTCTGTCTCTATGGATTTGCCCATTCTGGACATTTCATATAAATGATTCGTATAATATGGGACTTTTTTATTTTTTTGCTTCCTTCATTTACCATAGTGTTTTTAAGGTTCATCGTGTTGTATCATGAATGACTACTTCATTCCTTTTTATGGTCAAATAATATTCAATTATATGACTATACCGCATTCTGTTTATCCATTCATGAGCTGATGGAATTTTGGCCACTATGAACAATGCTGCTGTGAATTACATACAAGTTTTTGTGCAGACATATGTCTTCACTTCTCTTGGATATATAACTAGGAGTGGAATTGCTAGGTCATCTGATAACTCTATGTTCAGTTTTTTGAGGAACTGTCCAACTGTTTCCAAAGCAACTGCACCATTTTACATTCCTACCAGGAGTATGAGGGTTCCAATTTCCTCACATCCTTGTCAACACTTACTCTCCGTCTTTTCGACTATAGCCATCCTAGTGGTTGTGAAGTGGTACCTTGCAGTTTTGATTTACATTTTCCTAATGACTAATGATATGGAGCATCTTTTCATGTGCTTATTGCTATATCTTCTTTGGAGAAATACCTATTTAAATCCTTTGCCCAATTTTTAATTGGTCATTTGTCTATTTGCTGCTCGGTTGTAAGCATTCTTTATGTATTCTGGATGCTAGGCCATTATCAGATACATGATTTGCAAATACTTCTCCCATTCTGTGGGTTGTCTTTTTACTTTCTCAATAGTGATCTTTGAAATACAAAAGTTTTAAATTTTGATGAAGTCCAATTTATCTATTTTTTCTTTGGTTGCTTGTGCTTTTGGTGTCATATCTAAGAAACCATTGCCTAATCCAAGGTTATGAAGATTTATACTAATGTTTTCTTCTAAGAATTTTATAGTTTTAGCCTTACATTTAGGTCTTTGATCCATTTTGAGTTAATTTTTGTAGATAGTGTGAGGTAGGGGTGCAACTTCATTCCTTTTTTTTTTCTTTCTGAGACAGAGTCTCTCTCTTTTGTCTAGGCTGGAGTGCAGTGGCATGATCATAGCTCACCATAACCTCAAACTCCTGGGCTCAAGCAATCTTCCTGCCTCAGCCTCCTGAGCAGCTGTGACAACAGGTGCATACCACCACACCGGGCTAATTTTTTAATTTTTTGTAAAGATGGGGGTCTCACTATGTTGCGCAGGCTGGTCTCAAACACCTGACATAAAGCAATCCTCTCACCTTGGTCCCAAAGTGCTGGCATTACAGGTATGAGCCACTATGCCTGGCCCAACATCATTCTTTTACATATGAATATCTAGTTTTCCCAGCAACACTTGTTGAAAAGACAATTCTTTCCTAATTGAATTGTTCTGGCACCCTTGTCAAAACTTAATTGCCCCATAAATAAATGTATGGGTTTATTTCTGGACTCTTGATTCTATTCCAGTGATCTGCATGTCTATCCTTATGCTACTACCATACTGTCCTGATTATTGTAGCTTTGTAGTAAGTTTTTAAATTGTAAAGTATGAGTCCTCCAACTTTGTTCTTCTTTTTCAAGTTTGTTTTGGCTGTTCTGGGTTTCTTGAATTTCCATTTGAACTTTAGCATCAGTTTCTCATTTCTGCAAAAACATCCAGCTGGGATTTTGGTAAAGATTTTATTGAATCTATAGATTGCTTTGTGGTATATTGCCATCTAACAATATTTGGTCATTCAATGGGAAGACAGGATGTCTTCCCATTTATTTAGGTCTTCTTTAATTTCTTTCACCACTATTTTGTAGTTTTCAGTATATAAGACTTGCACTTCTTTTTAAAATTTATTCCTACTTTATTCTTTTGATGCTATTATATATGAAATTATTTTCTTAATTTCATTTTCAGATTGCTCATTGCTTGTGTGCAGAAATACACTTTATTTTTGTATGTTGATCTTGTATCCTGCAACTTTACAAAATCTGTTATTATTTCTAATGGGACAAGTTAAAACACCACAAAGCTCACTGTTCTTACTGAACAAATGCTCCCCAGATAGCTGTAAGTCTCTGGTTAATTTCTGGAGTTTTGAAAGAGTGGAATCTGACCATTTTTGCCAGTGCTCTCATTGCTTTTATGGAGGAAAGTGCTTTTGGAAGTCCTTATTGCAGCATTTTCACTGACATCACCTCCTCTTAAGGAAGTTCTTACGCCTCCATTCACCCAACTATAAAATGCATTTCTTAAAAATAAAATAAAATAAAATAAAATGCATTTCTTATCTTGCCACAGTTCTTTGGAGATGATTAGCAAGATGCGTGGTAAAGCACCTGACACGACCTGGCACTAGTAGGTACGCAGGCAAGCTTTTATCAGCAGAGAACAGGAAGGAAGTGGTAGTGAAGTTCGGCGGCTGCCTAACTGTGTGCATGAGCACACAGCAGTGCAGTCCTCAAAAACTCAGCTGACACCCGAAGAGCCTTCCGGCTACCCCCAGCCTGAGCTGACAGTCAATTCCTCATACCCCAAACCCTCCCTTTCACTCTCATCTGTCCAAACTTCCTTTTCCCAAGTGTACTCCCTCAGTGTCCTCTCTGCCAGGTGGTGACCTGTTAATTACTAGCATGTTACCTCCCCAGGTGACTGAGGGTCTGAACGCAGCTTCGTGCACAAGGCTGGGGGAGGCTCCCCAAGCCCAACAGCAGCCACAGCCGTCTCAGGCTACAGCCTTCCTGGGCAAGGCAGAAAACCCTTTTCTCTAAACCACACTGCTCCGTCCACCTGCATTTCAGGCCAGCGCTGCTAGGAGGACTTTTGTGGTTTATGAGTGGTTCTGAGAACACTAAACCCGGAGGCTATGCGGTCTGTGGTATCAACCCAAGAGAGCAACTGAGCAATCACAGTAAACCTGGACACCCGTGCAGTGCCTTTTCCCAGCTGCACAGGGCTCCCGTGCACAGTAAGTAAACAGGTAAATATATAATATGCAGGTCTTGATAAACTCTGAGAATAAAAACAAAAGAAGATTAGGGTTTGGTTGGGGGACACTATTTTAAGTAACATACACAGGGAGGCCTCACTGATAAGATAATAACTGAACGGAAACCTGAAGGAAGTCAGATAGCTGTGCACGTATGGGGAAGGACATTCTAGTCAGAGGGACAGCAAGTGCAAAGGCCCTGAGGTGGGAGCGTGTTTCACAAGCTTAGAGAACAGAAGACAGGCCAGTTTGGCTGATTGTCAAGAACAAGGGGGAGTGTAGCAGACAATGAGCCCAGAGAGCCAGCGGTCACCGGCAGGTGGGCCTTAAAGACCGTGGTGAGGACTTTGGATTTTGCACGATGTAAGTTTGGAAGCCAATGGAGGGTTCTGAGCTGCAGAGCAACATACTCTGAATTGCAGTTTGAAAGGATCGCTCTTTCTGCCACATTGAGATTAGACCGAGGAGGGCCAAGGATGGCAGCAGAGGGACCAGCGCGGAGGGACCAGAGGGACCGTTGGGATAATTCAGACACGACACACGGTGGCAGAGAGGGGAGCAGTGGTCGGCGTCTGGATATATTTGGAAGGTGGGGCCAACAGGATTTGCTGACGGACTAGATA
>RJWJ010033292.1:0-18176 GCA_004363605.1 Indri indri | reverse complement strand
CCCGGGCACAAGGACGAACCACAACTCACTCCCACGCAGCGACACACAGTTCCGCCCCCACGTGCACACACGCACATGCCCAGACCTACGCGTGGCATGCACACGTGTACACGGCCACACAACTGCTCATGAACGCACACGCACGACATGGACGCTCTGCTTCCCCATCTCCCGCTGAGCCCCAGGCCCACAGGAAGCGGCCCAGCTTGGTTGCCATGGTGACGAGGCGCCTGCAACCCACTTTCAGAGGGGCTGGAGAGAAAGGGGATGATCTTCATTCTCTGGCCGGGGGGAGGGACAGGAGAGGAGCAGGGGCCAGGACTGCCCAGCACAGGGGGCGCAAAGCCAGGCCCGGCACCCAGTGCAGCCCCAGGGCCCCTGGGAAGGGGAAGAAGAGGGGCCTATTACATCAGCACCCACCCTGGGAACAAGCCTTTTGCCATGTGACACTCAGACCTCCTGACAACCTGTGCCCATTCCTCATCTGAGGAAACTGAGGCCAGAGAGGCTGAGCCTCATCTGTCACTGGGCCTCTGGCCACCCCAGATTACTCAGAGTTCCTCGGATGTACCTCCCTGACTTGGATCCTGTCATTTCCACCACCTGGAGGGCTCTTCCCCTGCCACTCCATATACCAAACTCCTATTCACTCTGCAACACCCAGCTTAAACCACCCGCAAAAGACTCAGTTTTCATTGGCCAGCAGGAGTGTTCGTACCTTTTGTGGTCTCGCTTTCTCGTACTAAGAAGGTCCCTCTCGGGTTCTCGGTGTTGAGCAGTAACCGCTCTGACTCTCGTCTGGTGATCTTGCCAAAGTACCACCTGGGGTGGGAGGGAGGTGGGTGGCACTGGTGGTCCAGGCTTCTGCCCACCATGGGAGCCCTGGGCAGCCAGACCTCCCACCCCAGCCCGGGAAAGATGCTCTGCGCTGGCAGTGACAGGGATATACTCACTCCTCGGCCTGGATGGAGTCAGAGGGCGCCACATAGTTGCTGGGGATGTAGCCTGTCTGTCCCGTGCTGAGCGAGTGGGCCAGCCACCAGTCTCCCTCTCTGAGCAGGGACAGAGGAGGAGCAAAGGAGAAGGGAGCCATCAGCGGTGAGCCTGGTGCCCGGATCTTCCTAGGTGCTGTGCTGGGGCCCTTGAGGTCGAGTGAGGCCCGGGGAGGCAGCGGGGCCAGCTTGAGCTCTCGCAGAGTGCCAGGTCAACCTGGCCTGGGACTCTGCCCGCCCCCCACCCCGGCCCAGATGCCTCTTTGCCAAAGCTGGCTCAGATGGGCCTTGTCCAGGACAGTGGCAAGATTGACCTTGGTCAGCCCGAGCCCCAAATCCACCGGGGCAAAGTCCTGGGATGGGCAGTAAGCTGCTTTCTTTCAGATGTGTATCAAGACATCTCAAGATGCCAGCTGCCTTGGGAGTGAGGGAGGGAGCTCCCTGTCCCTGGGGGCAAGCAAGGTTGTAACAAGAGAGAAGATTCCTGCCCTCAATAGACTCAAATTCGACCTACAGAGTTTCCCAAGCCCTGAGATTCAGAAGCCCAATCCTGGGAGCTGATGAGATGTGGGTGGAGGCAAGGGGTGGTTCTTTTGGGGACCAGTGACAATCTAGGCCCCAACCCTGCAAACTAGAGCAATGCTTGTCTCTGTCACAAATCATGGGTCACACCTAAAGGGCTCCTCGGCTGAAAACTACAGGCCTCCTCCTGCAGCCTACCATCTGTAGGGGGAAACTGAGGCCAGAGTGGGCTGGGACTTGCCCAAAGTCACACAGCAAGCCATGTCAGAGGGAGCTGAGGTGGCAGAGCCCCAGTGCCCAGGGCACTTCTATGCTAGCTGCCCTGTGAGGAGGAGGAAGGGGGGAGGAGGTGCTGGGGAAGGGCAGGAGTTGCTCCTGGCGTGGCGGCTGGGTCCCCTGGACCTGGGTGGGCGTGGGGAGGGGTGGAAGTACCTTTGCAGCCATCTGAATGTGAACCAGGTCTGGCTGGAGCGGGGGTCCAGAGACACAGAGGAGGGAGGAGAAAGCGAGAGCCCGAGAGGAGAGAAGAGGCAGAGATGGGGGTGGTGAGAGGCAAAGAGTGACAGGAAGAGCGAGGGAGAGAGCGGGAGAGCCAGGCGGTGCTGGGGACAGGGACGGGGGCAGCCACAGAGGCCTCACATCCACAGCAACCAAAGGGGACAGGGAGAGGGTCCACAGGGACTGGGGGAGGGGTGTCACTGGGCAGACGACCTGGGAACTAGGGCTCCCTCTCAATCCCACTGTACAGATGGGAAGACTGAGGCTAGAGAAGTGCAGCCCTCTGCTCAAGGTCACACAGCCAGGCCTGGGCTCCCGGACGAGGAGGATCCCTCCCATACAGGGTGTGGTGGGGCTGATAGTTTGCTGAGCTCTTCTCAACCCGAGGCCACCTTTGGACCTCACCATGACCCTGAGAAGATCTATATAAGCGGGGTGTCCCCCCAGCCCCTGCTAGGGTCCAGTCAGAGAAAGGACCCTGCCTACAGTCACACAATCTGAATTTGAACATGGCTCCCTGGCTCCCAGTTCTGAGCTGCCCTGGCCAAATTCTTCGGCCCATTTTAAAGATGGAGAAGTCGAGGCCAGGAGAGAGTGGGGCTGAGGGAGGTCTACAAGGACCTGTCAAAGGACAGGTGAGCACCCCAGACCCTGGGGCTCAGCTGGGTGGGCTGAGGTGAACCAGAGGGTGGGGGTCCCCTCTGGATGGAGTGAGCCAAAATGGGTACGACTGGGGCTGTGTGGGCCTGACTCAGTTGTGTGATGGCCACACGCATGCTCAGGGAAGAGTGGGCAAGCCCACGTGGGATCTCTAAGGAAGGAGGGGCCCTGGAGGGAAGGGGCAAGTCCCACACCAAGGAAAGAAGCCTTTGGATGCACAAAATCTCCATCCACCTCCGCGTTGCAAACCCACCCGAGGTGTCCACACTTGTCTGTCTCATTTGACCCTCATGGCCACCCTGCAAGGAAGGAATGCAACGTCCCAGCCCCCAGATGAGGAAACTGTAGCTCAGAGATGTTGAGGGATCAACCCAGGGACACACAGCACCCAGGCTAGAGTAGCCCAGCACTTCCTTTACAGAGTTGGGGAAACTGAGGAACAGATGGGGCAGGGACTTGCCCAAAGCTATAAAGCAAGGACTCAAGTCACAGGGAACGGCTCTCTGAGATCTTCCAATCCGAAGCCTCCATCTCACCAATGGGGAAACTGAGGCACGAAAGGGCAGTGATTTGCCCAAAGCCACACAGTGAATCAACAGCAGAGCAGGGGTGAGAACCAAGGCCTCTGGGTGCCCACGGCTTCCCCCACCAGGCCTCACAGAGGCTGAGACCCTCGGGAAAGCCAATGGAAGACAGAACCCAAGGCAGCAGGGCGGGGGCAGGGGACAGGCTGCATCAGGACTGGGCCAAGGTCTAAGGTCAAGAGGCTACAAAAAGAGGCCACTTGGCCGGCTGCAGTGGCTCACACCTGTAATCCCAGCACTTTGGGAGGCCGAGGTGAGAAGATCGCTTAAGGCCAGGAGTTTGACACCAGCCTGGGCAACAAAATGAGACCCCGTCTCTACAAAAAAATTTACAAAAAAAGAAAAAAAAAAGAAAGAGGCAGCTTGACAAAGCCAGAGTCTGCAAGCTGGCCTCTGGGGAGCCCCTGGCCCCCAACTCAGAGGGAGGCTGGCCGAAGCAAGTGCCCAGTGGCAGCCAAGCCGGGCCCCGGAAGCAAGACGAGTTCAGCTGACATTACCCAGACTTCAGCAAGCAGAGCTCCCGGCTTCCCAACATCAGCCCACATGTGAGTCTGGGGTTTCAGAGTCCAGTTTGGGGGTTTTATTTCACAAGGGACAGGGATAGAAGTGTACTGCAATATTACTAAAGAACCGTGAGGTCCAACTTCAGCCTGTCCCTTGCCTTTGGAGGTGTTTGAGAGCTTGAGCTCCAGAACTGGCCTGCCTTGGGCGCCATCCCAGCTCACCCCTTGTTGGCTGTGTGACCTTGACCCCTCCACACCACATCCTCCAGTCTCAGTTTCCTCATCTGTAGGAGAGGATAGTCATGCCTCCCTCGGAGGATGTAAAATGCCAGAACAGGGCCCAGCTATAGTAGGCGCTCAATATGCATGAGCTGCTAGTATCCTGATTTGGCTAAACAAATACATAAAAACAACTAAATCTGTAGCTCCGTGGTGCCCCTCCCTACTCTCCAAAATGTTTTTAAAAACCAAAGCAGCACAGTCCCAGTCTCCAGCAAGGATTTGCTGTGTGACCTTGGGCAAGTGCCATACCCTCTCTGGGTTTTTGGTATGAAGGAGATCATATTCATGGAATCTCCCTTGCAGGCAAAGTGTGCAAATAGTCAGCATCAAGCTGGGCTCAAGGGAAGCTGAGAAAATTACTGTGATTATCATCAGGGCCTCAGTTGGCCCACCTGTGAAATGGAAGCATCACTCCCCATCTTCCCATGTGAAGGGTTTGGGAGGCTCAAACCTGCCTCAGGTGGCGGTGGTGGGAAGCAACAGTGACATCGATCTATCAGGTGGAGGAGTTTTTCTGCATCCAGCACCTTCCCTGGGGCCTGACCCTCATGAGGTGGGTGGGAAGAAAGGAAGAACAGAATCCCAATGTCCCCTGCTCAACCCCTCACCTTCCCACACGTGGCCAGAGGAGGAATTGCTGGGCCAGGAACCCCCGAGCTGAGATTTTACATCCCAGCTGCTGTTCACTAGCTATGTGACCTCAGGCAACTGACCTCACCTCTCTGAGCCTCGGGATCCTCTTTATGGACTTAATCCCTGTGTCCAGCCAGGCTGGCATGTGGACCAGGGCTGTGGCAGCTTTGGAACCTGGGACATGATGCCAGTTTGGGTCTTGACATTTTAACTCACTTCGGCTGTTGGGACTGGTCAGAGAAGCTCTTTGGGGACTGCAGAGAAGCGGAGGCAGCTGGGTATGGCCAGCCGGAGCCCGACAGCCCCAGGCCTGAGGCTGGCCAGGGCCCCATTGGAGCCGGGCAGTCAAGTTTCCAAGCCCCAAGGCCTGGGGTGCATGGTGAGGGAAGGGTGAGGCCAGGGCAGGTCTTGGGAGGAGGACATGAAGGCAGGGTCCTTGGAGGCTCTGAAGTCCTGAGGTGTCCCCTGCCCTGGAACACCCAGGCAAGGAGGCAGAGGTCGGCTGCAGTGCTGTTGCCCGGCAGTACCTGCTGGAAAGCTCCCCGAAAGAAGATGCTGGAATGTGGATGGGAGGAGGAGGCAGTTCGTGGAGCAACCCAGAGGGGCCCTGGAAACTCAGACGCCAGGCCGAGTGGGCTCAGGCCAGCCAGACCCCAGACCTCAGTAGGCTTCTTCTGACCCAGGCCCACGCAGTACGCAGGACGCTGGGACCCAGGGCCATTTGGCACCAGGGGCCATGAAGCGGGGTCTCTGGGCCTGCTATTGTGAGGACCCCACCCTGGCCAAACCTCGACAGACGGGCTCCACCTCCCCCGACAGCCACATGGGGTGGGGGCCCATGCTGGATGCACTGAGTCCCTCACACACACGGGGCCGGCGGGGGGGACTAAACAACAATGGCCCCTAAGCAATCGTGGGGGTCCCTGGGTGAGGTACGAGACCTGAACACCTCAAATGCGGGTGGCCCGTCTCCACGAAGCACCTCTCTCTCCTCTTCCTCTAACGCCAGTCCCAGCTCTACCCGCCTCCCTGACTTCCAGGCAAGGAGCAGCCGAGCACAGTGGCTCCCAATCCACACCCCCCCACCCCACCAGGACCCCTCGCTGCCACCCGGGGGCTTCCCGTGGGTGAGACTCCCTCACTCCCAGCCCCCCAGCAGCCCCAGCCCACCCTGGAAGGCGGGAGGAAGGGAGGGAAGGGGCTGCCCTGTGACCCCGGGTGGAAGAGGCAGAATCAAAGTTCCGAGCCTTTGCTGCCCGCACACCTTTGCTCACGCTGAGACCCAGTCTGAGAAGCCCCCAGCACTTGAAAGCCACCAGCCTGAGGCATCCTCCCCTGAACAGGCCTTTCCCTCCTCCGGGCTCACTGCACCTCCGCTGAGCCCTCCCATAAGGGCCATGGGTCCGAGGGCCGGCCTACCCCTCCCAGCTCTGCCACTACTAGCTGTGTGACCTTGGGCAAGTCATTTCCCCTCTCCGGGCCTCAGTTTCCTCATCTGTAAAATGGAGCAAATGAGAGTTCTCATTTCTCAGGGCTGCAGTGACGCGTAAATAAAATAATGCAACTTAAAGCACTCAGCACAGGACCCGGCTCGCACCCAGAGCACGAGAAATGCTCAGAGCACTGTTACTGTTCATTCATCCTGTTCCCCAGCACCAGCTGGCCCCCCAAGTGTGCTGAACAACGGGCGACATGGGGACTAGAATGGAGGTAGACCAGAGAGCGGCTCAAGGAGCTCCCAGTTTGGGGGGCAGCAGGTGCAAAGAGCTGAGGACAATAAAGGGACTGGAGCCAGGACTCTGACACGCCAAGTGGGGGAGCCGGGACAGCTCCCTCCCCTGCCCCAGAGAGCAGTTTGAGGAGGGGAGAGAGCCACAGCCCAAGTTCCAATCCTGGCTTTGCTACTTGGTAGCCATGTGACCTTGGACAAGGGCCTTCAACACCTCTTAGCCTCAGTTCCCTCATCTGCCAAATGGAGTCAGCCCCCTCCCCCGTCACTACAGCCCTGGCTGGATTGCAGAGAGGAGCTAATGCAAGGGGCACATGGGCAACGATGACTGGCACAGCACCTGGCACCTGTATTCCCTTCTGCCTCCCAGAGAAGGCAGTCCTGTGCTGGATCTTGAGGGATGAATAGGAGTTCACCAGGCAGAAGCTGGAGAAAGGGCATTTCAGGCAGAGGGAACAGCATGCACGAAGGAAGGGAGGCATGAACAAGCAAGACACGCTTGGGGCTGGTGGAAATGTCCCACTTGCTGAGCCAGGCCTTTGAGGACACTCAGGGATCGATGCTCGTCTCCCCTCTAGAATCCCCCTGCCTGCCACAGCCCTGAAGGCATCAGCCCCTCCAGCCCTGCACCCTCCTGCAAGCTGCCCTCCTCGAGGGGTGGCCGTCCACCACCTCTACCTGCCACAGACTTCACTGTCTTTCCTTCAAGGCCTTCGACCCTCCCAGGCCCTGTGGACACCACCAGAGGGGGGCACACTGCAGGGGTTCCAGGAGCTGACCCCAGTTTCTGCCTGACACTTGGCCTGGACCGGAGCAAAGGGCTGGCTCCCCGGCCGCACTCTGGCTCCAGGAGGGTGTGGACAAGGCCTTCTCCGCCCGGGCCGCAATGGGCTCAGCACTGGAACCTGCATGCAGCTAGTGCTCAAGGTGGGCTGATGGTCTGAGTGGGGAGGGGTGAGGGAGCGGGGAGGCGGACAGGGAGGAGGTGTGAGGAAGGTGCAATGCATGGCCCCGATCTCAGCCCGGGGTTCAGGTCCAGGACCTGGTCAAACCGGTGGGGGGCGGAGGAGAAGCTGGGGAAGCTGGTGAGGGGGCAGCCGAGGGAGCCAGAGACCTCAGGCAGGGACACGGGCAAGGAAGCACATGCAGACGGCACCGGCACCCCGACCCCCAGCAAAGCGCCCCCACCCAGCCCGCCGTCCACGCAGTGTGTACACACCTGACATCCACCTTCCTCCTAAGGGCCAGCGAGAGAGAAGCAGAGAGAGGGAGAAGCTGAGAGAGGGCTGGAGGGAGCAAGCAGAGCCAGAGATGGGGAGGGAGGGGCGCCCTGTGGCTGGGGAAGGACGGCAGGTGCTGCCAAGGGCGGAGGTGCAGTGGGTGCTGGGCGCCACACTGCCCTCTGTGCCACCGCCCTCTGTCGGCAGCTCCTGTGTGGCAGGAGCCCCCGCTGCGAAATCCCCCCACTGCGTCCCGAGGGGCAACAGGGAAGGCGGCACTCACGTGTTGTTGACAATCTGGAGCCGTTCCCCTTTCTTGAAGGACAGGTCAGTCTCTGTCCGTGACTCATAGTCATAGAGAGCCACGAAGGTGGTCACGCCACCTGCAGAGAGGGGTGGGTGTGTCAGAAGGGCGGGGCCGAGGGGAGTGGGGGGGGGGTCTCCCGCACAGCATCAGTGCCCAGCCCAGAGACACGGTCACATTCACTGGGGGGAGCCTGTGTGCCTGTCCACACTGTCCGTGTGTCCGTCCATCCCTGCGAGGGTGTGTGGGGGGGTGAGCGTCCCTTCACGTCCGAGTGGCCCCTGGGCTTTCGGTGGCGCTGGGTATCGTGTTATCTGCTTGGTGTCTGTCTTGCTCATAGAACCGGAAGTCCCCGATAACAGGCATCTTTGTTTTGTCCCCAGAGCCCGGCACACAGTAAGTGTTCAGGAAAGAACTTCGGGCTGAATGAGCAGAGACTGCAGAAAGCCCCACGGGGAGGTGCACTCTGTTTCTCCGTGAGTGACTCTGGGTGCTTCCAGGTGTCTGGGAAGACTCGGCTCGGCTCGGGGTAACTGTCCCTTCAGAGGCCCCTCTGTCCCCGCATTTTAAGTTACAGCGTCCCCCTCCACACATCCCCCCAGTCTCCGCTCCCCATCGTTTTGTTCCTTCACGGCCGTCTCCACCCTCCAAGACCCTACACAGGTGTACACACCTGTCCTCTGTGTCTCCCCGCCCCCCGGGGGCGGTGTCAGAACAGTCCTGGCACATAGCAGGAACTCCACGAGTATTTCCTGAACAAATGAATGGGTGTGTCTGTGGGTCCATTTGTCTCACTGGGTGTGTGTCTGTGTCTGAGGGGTCCACACCCGTCCGTGTGTCTGTGTCCGTGTGTTCTCACTGCACATGTGTGCATTCACGCACCTGTGAGTGTGAGTGTCCGCCATGGTATTTCCAGCTCAGCGTGTCCCTGTGTGTCCTCTGTGTGCGTCTCTGAGTGGGCTTCAGACTGCATCGTGTGTGTCTTCACCGGAGACACGTTATCTGTGCGTGTGTGTCTGTATCTGCACAGGGAGTGTGTCTGTGCGTCCACGTGTCCCTGGGTGTGCCTCTGTGTGCGCTGAGTGTCTGCGAGTGTCCGTGACGGCGTCCCCGCTCAGCGTGTGTGCGTGTGCCCGTGTGTGTGCCCGTGTGTGTGGCCCCGGCCGAGCGTGCGGCGGAGCGCGCGTGTCTGCGAGCACCTGAGTCTGAGCCCCCCGACCACAGAAGTCTGCGTCTCCCCGAGAGGCGCGGGCCGGGCCGCCGTGCCCGCCGGCGCCAGCAGAGGGCGCAGGGGCGCACCTGGGCGCGGGCCCCGCCTGGAAGCCGCCCGCGCTGTCGGGCTCCCGGCCCTGCGCCACGCCCGGCCGCGCGTCCTGCCCGTCTCCCGGCTCGCCCGGGCAGAGAACAGTCCCGGGCCGGGGGCAGCAGCCTCGGGCCTGGCCCTGTGCCGCCCTTCTCTCCGGCAGCGTCCCCTGCGTGCCCATCTCCAGGCCCCGTTGGACTGCGTCGGACCCCCTAGAAGGCACCGCAGGGCGCGCGACGGCCCCGCTCCGTAAAGGCCGAGTAACCCACGGACGCTGCCCCTTCCTGCCGTTGGAGGCAGCAGCCCGGAGAGGGGCGTCTCCGCCCCCGGCACACGGCTCCCCTGGCGGAGCAGCCCGGGCCTGGCCAGGAGGGCGAGGCCGTCCCGCACCGCCACCCCGCCGCTCACCAGCCAGCGGCCCCGCCCTCTGCGGGGAGGTGACGGTGTCCGAGGAGTTGAAGCCTCCGAAGAGCTTGGGCTCGGCGGCGGCGGGGGCGAAGGCTGCGCTGGGGCCGCGGTGGCCGTCCGCCGAGGCTGGCTTGCTGGGGGTCTGCGAGGTGGGGAAGGCGCCCCCGCCCACAGCGTGGGCGTTCTCGGCGGGCTCCAGGCTGCGGCGCCGCTGGCTGGCATCCTTGGGCTTGCTCTTGTTGCTGCCCATGATCCTGGCTGGAGAGAGAGAGAGAGGACCCTGGGGTGGAGGAGAGCCTCTGGGAGCAGGAAGGGCTGCCTGGGGAAACTGAGGCCCAATGAGGGGTGAGTTAGTCTCTCAGAGCCTCAGTGTCTTCATCTGTAAAATGGGCATAATGACGGTACCCATAAAAAGGGCTTTGTTGGTACAGGGCCAGGCGCAGAAGCAGCCCTCATCATCAGAAGCCCTGACCTTTCTCACCTCTCCTGAGTCACTGTTTCTCTCCCTCATGGGCAGCAGGGACAGTATCTGAGTCACGCCTATGTACTCAGCACCTAGCTCAGAGGAGGGGACTCACTGAGGGTTTGTTGAATGAATATATGACTGACTGGAATTGTCTAACACAGGGAGAAAGGTGGTAAAAATGGCAACCAAGGCAGCAACGCAGGGGGAGGTTTAAAGGAGAGATGGCTGGGATCTGACTCCAGCCACAGGGCCTTTGCACGTGTTGTTCCCACTGCCCTGAATACTTCACCAGAGTAACCAGTGCCTCCTTCAATTCTCAGCTAAAAAGTCACCTCCTCAGGAAGTGCTCCCCAAATCCTTTCACTGGGTTAAGTTCCCCTGACTTTTGTGCCTCTCCTTGATAAGTGGCCCTGTTTTTTTTTGTTTTTTGTTTTTTTTTTGAGACAGAGTCTCGCTCTGTTTCCCGGGCTAGAGTGAGTGCCATGGCATCAGCCTAGCTCACAGCAACCTCAAACTCCTGGGCTCAAGCGATCCTCCGGTCTCAGCCTCCCGAGGAGCTGGGACTACAGGCATGCGCCACCATGCCCGGCTAATTTTTTCTATGTATTTTTAGTTGTCCGATTAATTTCTTTCTATTTTTAGTAGAGACGGGGTCTCGCTCTTGCTCAGGCTGGTTTCGAACTCCTGAGCTCAAACGATCTGCCCGCCTCGGCCTCCCAGAGTGCTAGGATTACAGGCGTGAGCCACTGCGCCCGGCCGTGGCCCTGTTTTTAATTTTTTTTTTAATTCATGTGATTATATGATTATTGTCATGGCCTTTTATCTGTCTTCCTCACTGCTGTGCTGCTAGTGCCTAGCACAGGGTGTCGCACACAGTAGCTGCTCAATAAGAAGTTGAATGAATGAGTGACTATTCAAAAGTTAAGATATTTCTGTGCCAGAAAGCTAGGAGGTCCAGAGATCAGGAAACACAGAGGGAACCAACCTGACAACTCCCGGTGCCCACGGCCCTGCCACCCCCCTGCCTCCCACTTCCTCATCCACAGGCCCTGGGTGGCCGCGGCTCCCAGCAAGCCTAGCCATCATCTCACCTGGTGAAGGCAGGGGCTGTCCCAGAGGATCTGGGAAGCAGCCTGAGGTCTCGGCACAAACACCAGGTGTGGAGTCAGAGGTTTCAGACTAGAGGCCCAGCTCCACCTCTCCCTGCTGTGTGTCCCTAGGCAAGTCACTTCCCTTCTCTGGGCCTCGGCGTCCTCATCTGCAAAGCGGGGACAAAGCAGACTTGTCAGGGCTGCTGTGAGGATATGATTAGAAAGAGAAATCGTAGCGGCTGTCACTCTTGGATCACTGTTCACCAGGCTCTGACTCTGGCAGGCCCAGTGCTAAGACCCTCCCAGGCCTGAAACATCCTTTGACTGTCCCAAAGTGTTTTACGAGCCAGAGCGAGGGAGGGAACGGTGGCGAAGGCGGCTCTGGAGCCAGATTCCCCAGGTTCAGGTCCTGGCTCTGTCCCTAATCAACCGCACGACCTCAGGCACGGGACTGAGTGTCTCTCCGTGCCCCATTTCTCCATCTGTCGATGACGGGGTTATTGTAGTAAGGGAACGAGGCATACACAGTGCCAGGAACATAGCAGGTCACCATGCCACGCCAGCTGTTACTGATACTGGTGATTCTGGACACACCAGCGAGGTGGGTTCCCATTATTCTCCAGGGGACGCTGAAGACCCCAGAACCAACCCAGAATTTCCCCTGAGAACCCAAGAACGGGGAAAAGTCCCCTTGACTAGCTGGGGCCTCGGGCAAGGCTGTTTGTCCTGAGCACCCAGCCCCCTGCAACCCCCTCCCCACGTGAACTCCAGGCAGTGCCTGCACCCTCTGGGCCTCAGGCTGCCCAGCTGCACAATGAGGGTGTGGCCTGAATGCTCCCTGGGGACCCTCCAGCTCAGACTCTGTGGGGCTGGGAAGGCCCTGGGGAGAGTTGCTCAATAGCCCACGGGATCACCAGGGCCTCCTAAGGGACAGTCAATGGGCCTGGGAACAAGGAAGGCCAGTCTCTATGACAACCAATTCCATTGCGATCACAGTGCCCATCAGCACTCATACAGCTGGTGTCCCACAGGTCCTGCTGACCTGACTACCTGCAGCCCCAGGCCTGATGGAGGCGGAGGCCCAACCAGGCACCCGCACCTGCTCCCTGGTGCGGCATCTACAGCACACTAGCAGGCCCTCTGCTAGTCACTACAGGGGACACAGAGATGAGTTAGCCAGGTCCTGCCTCAGGCGACCCCATAGCAGGGAACCTGTTTGTGGGACTTGGAGAGGAAATAAAAATTACAAAAAGAAAAAAAATATACATATATATCTTTTTTTTTCTTTTTGAGAAAGAATCTCACTCTGTTGCCTGGGCTAGAGTGCCGTGGTATCATCACATTTCACAGCAACCTCAAACTCATGGGCTCAAGCGATCCTCCTGCCTCAGCCTCCCAAGTAACTGGGACTACAGGTGCACACCACCACACCTGGCTAACTATTTTTTCTATTTTTAGTAGAGACGGGGTCTCGCCCATGCTCAGGCTGGTCTCGAACTCCTGAGCTCAAGCGATCCTCCTGCCTCAGCCTCCCAGAGTGCTAGGATTACAGACACGAGCCACCGTGCGCAGCCATAAAAATATATTTTAAAGTAACAAATTTTTTAAATATATAAAGAACTATCTAAAAGCCCTCACTTTCTTTAGAATGAACTAAACGATGAAAAGTGAACTCCCTGTCACTGGAGGTAATCAAAGACAGGAAAATGGGTACTTGGCTGATGTGCCGTGTATGGATAGGGAAAGCCAGGGCTGGACCTTGAGGGCCTGTCCAGCATCAAGAGAATGCACGTGCCCTCTTGGGAGGGAGCAAGAAAAAAAAGACACAGCCCCTGGCCACTAAGCTCCTAAACTAATCGAGACAACCACTGCCCACTGGAGTACTCAGAAAAAGCATAACAGGACCCGTAAGACCAAGATAAGGGTACCTGAGCCACCAACTGCAATGTTTGTTGGTTTGTGGGCTTGTGTGTTTTGGTTTTTTTTTTTTTCGTCAGTGGTTGATTCTGATCATACAAATGACACGTGTGTGGAAAGGCAGGCAGCGTGCTGGAGCGCACACACTCCTGGCCTGAATCCCAGCCTTGCCATCCCAGTGTGGGACCCTGCGCCTCAGCTGCATCCTCTGTCAATCGGGGATGACAATACCCATGTCACAGGGCTGCCGGGAGAATTGGTGATTAAAGTACACGAACATGCTTAGGACAGCGCAGCACGTGGTCAGTCCTCAACAAAATGGTCATGCTTATCATTCAGCGTGGACTCCTTGGGGACTCCAGGAAGAAAAAAAAATGCCCCCTGATCCTGCCCCTAGAAGACAACCACCCGGGCATGGCGCTGTGTTTCCTTCCAGCATCACGGGAACGCGAGACGATACACAAAACCGGGATCCGTCTGGCACCCTTGGCTGTGAGTTCCTGGTGGGCAAGGCCCAAATGGACCCATCTCCACATGCCCAGAGACCAGGATGGGTCTGGAAATATGTGCAGAATAGACACAAGACTAAACGAGCACGGATGTATAATTTGCACCCTGTTTTGTTCCTGAAAAGCCACATTGTAGAGATAAAATATCAGTCCATGATAGTCAAATACTTCCAGAGCCCTGACCTTGGCCTGGGCCCTGCTCTAAGCACTTTGTAAATATTATATTGATTTATCAAATCCTCATGATAATCTAGGAGGTAATACTAATAATGTCTTTATTTTACGAATGAGACAACTGAGGCACAGACAGGTTGAAGAACTTGCCTGAGGTCACACAGCACGGGTGAGAGTGGAAAGAAAGGGGAACAGGGAACCACACTGGGCAGGCAGGAATCAGGGCCTGCTGTAGGGTCCAGTAGGGGAACTCTCGGGCCCCACCTCCTGCCCTCGGGGCCTCCCTCTCACATGGAGCAGCCAGATGTCCTTGGCAGAAGTGAGTGAGTGGAGATGGCGGCCCAGCCCCGCTCCCGGAGAAAGTACCAGATTTCAGGCTTCAGCCAAGCAGACTGTGCCTGGGGAAGGATGGCCTGTTTAGGGTGGGGTGAGCTCAGCGGGGCTGCTGCCCTGTGGTGTGCGCCGTGGGGAGAGACAGCCGTCCTCCCGGGGCAGGACCCTATCTGCCCACTTCCTGGTTCTGGGGCCCAAACGCGCAGTCACCATGAGTGTCCCCCTGGAGAAGGGCCAAGCCCCCACATCTCTTCCTCCACTTGCAGCCTCCGAGGTAGAGATAGATCCTTGAGGGGAAAGGGGAAGCAGTGGGGACCCCCCCCAGGGATGCTGGGTTCCCAGGGGAAGGTGGCCCCTTTCCTCTGGGGAGTCGCTCCTGACCACAGGCTCCGGACTCCTCCCCAGGCAGCAGGCCTGCGCCATCGCTCCCAAGAGAGGCGCCAGGATACGGCTCCCCGCAGTCCCCCATCCTGTCCCGCGTGTCGCGTGCTCCCCAGGCCGGCATCCCACCCCTGCCTCTGCACATGCCCCCAAGTCATTCACCTACTATGTGCCAGGCCCTGTGCTGGCTTCTGCCCGTGTGCAGCCCCGGGTATCTCCTCCTGCACCTATCTCCAGTCCCTCAGGCTGGGCAGGGCCCTGTCGTCCTGGGCCTGGACACAGCAGTGGTGGCCCCCCCAGCCCACCCTCCTCCTGCGGCCAGAGTCATCTCTAAACCACACAGGCAGTGGGGCTCCACAGAAAGCCTGTAACAGCCTACGTGTTCATGGGGGTGACTGCTAAATAAGCGATGCTCCGGTCACCGAGTGCACAGCGGAGCAGCTGCTAAACAGAACAGGAAGGCCGGGCGTGGTGGTGCAGCCTGGAATCCCAGCACTGCGGGAGGCTGAGGCAGGAGGATCTGGTTCTGGGGCCAGATCCTGGCTTGAGCCTCAGAGTTTGAAACCAAGCTGGACAACACAGCAAGACCTCATCTCGACAAAAAAATTTTTTCAATTAGCCAGGCATGGTTCTGTGCTCCTGCCTATAGTCCCAGCTACTCAGGAGGCTGGGGCAGGAGGCTCACCGAGACTAGAAGTTTGAGGTCACAGTGAACTACACACCACTGCACTCCAGCCTGAGCAACAGAGCGAGAGGTGAGACCCTGCATCTAAAAAAAGGTGAAAAAAAGGAGAGGAAAAAAAAGAACAAGAGCTCGCCACACACTGTTAAGTGAAAAGAGGAAGATGGCAGTGTAGAATCTCCTCTGGGTATCTCAGGGCCTCAGTTTCCTCATGTGGAAAGTGGGCACAATGCTACCTCCATCACAGGGTGGTGGGAGGATAAAATGTGACAATGTGTGCGAGGGCTTAGCATGGTGCCTGGCCTGTAGCCAACACGAACAACTGTTATTGCCGTAAAGAAAACGGGTTTGTGCATGCATGCGGACGTGAACACATGCACGCACGCGGGCACTCTGGAGGCTTAGAGAAAGTTCTGGAAGGATTCTAAATTCTTCACAATGTTACATCCAAAAGGTATGGGATGGGGAGAGGAAAATCCCTTTTTTACTTTACATCCTGTGTCAATTGACATTTAGAAATTACTTTGTTGTGATTTTTTTAAAATGAGACGTTAAAAAAATATGCGAGAGCTTCCTATCACGCCCCTGTGGATGAGGCCTAAACCCCTCGCCTGGGTCCACCCGGCCCTGCGGCTGGTGCTGCCACCCTCCCCCTGGCCTCTCCCAGCCTCCCCCCACGACCTGCCCGGCCAGAAGGCACCGCACTGTCCCTCACCTCCTCAGATGCCCACGACACACTGTTGTTCAGACACGACACACCAGCCCCTTCCTTCCCAGCTCTGAAGAACATCACCTCCGCCTCTAGGCGGGGAGGGCAGGAGCTCAGGAGGCGAGAGTGCAGACTCCAGGCAAGCCTGAGTTCAAGCCCTGGCTCCACGCACTAGCTAAACCTCCTTGAGCAAGTCATTTTGCCTCTGTTTCCTCCCTTTGAAATGGGAATAATAATAAGCCCAACATCTGAAAATTGGAGAGCAAGTCCATGTGCCAGGAAAAGAATAAGTGCTCAATTAACAGCACCCAGTGTTGTTTACCGTTGTGTTATCGAGAGGAGGCAGGACCTTGGGTGCCAAGCACAAAGGGGGCACTTTACACGCGGTTGGTTCTCAACTGTCCCGACAGCACCAGGAAGCAGGGACTGTAACTGCACCCACTTCACAGATGGGACCGAGGTTCAGAGGAGCTGGAACCTTGCCCGAGGCCACACAGCAAGTGAGTGTAGCAGAGCTGGGACACCGCACTGCAGGAGAGTGCTGTCAGGATGCACCCCTGTTCCCCGACCCACCGTGCCCAAGGCAACACAGGGATCAGAGGGCAACCTCTGACATCACCACCCATATCTCTGGACCCTCCAGGGAAGCAGAAGCACCATGGAGGAGTCCAAAAAAATTTTAAAACTTCAGGGCTGGAACCAGAAAGCCAGGTTCAGAGGCCAGCTCACCACTGCCCAGCCATGGGGCCGCAGTGGGCCCCAGTGGGCCCTAGCTCACCCCTTTAACATGGGAACTGGTGTGACTGCTCCTACATAATTGGCTTATTGTCAGGAAAACACAAGGTGACATTTGTAAAGTGCCTGGGCGCATAGGAAGTACTCAGCAAATATCACCTATTATTATCATTTCTCCCATCCAAATACTAACCAGGCCCCACCCTGCTTAGCTTCCCAGATCAGACGAGATCGGGCACGTTCAGGGTGGTACGGCCATAGGCAACCATTATCGTTTCTATGGAAGACCTTTTTCAGACCCTGGCCCTCTTTCTAATTTCTCTCACAATTAGGCAAAAGCCTCCAAAAATCCTACTATGTGCCCCACCCTGCGCACGGCCCTGGAGGGACCGTCTTGCAGAACCGATTGGAAGCTGAGGCCTACAAAAGCCACTTCGCAGGGAGAGAGTCCAGAAAAGACAAGCATGTTGCTATGGACTGAATGTGTGTCATCCCCAAATTCATGTGTCGAAGCTCTAGTCCCCAGTGTGATGGTATTTGGAGGTGAGCCTTTAGGAGGTAATTAGGTTTAGATGCAGTCACGAGGGTGGAGTCCCCATGATAGGATTAGTGCCCTGAAGAGAAGAAAAGACCAGAGCCCTCTCTTTCTTCCTGCCATGTGAGGACGCAGCAAGAAGGTGGCCATCTGCAAACCAGGAGGAGAGCCCTCACCAGACGCTGAATCTGCCGGCACCTTGATCTTGGACTTTCCAGCCTCCAGAACTGTGAGAAATAAATGTTCATTGTTTAAGCCACCCAGTCTGTGGTATTTCATTACAGAAGCTTGAATGGACTAGGACACATGTCACTAGTTAACCTCACTCTACAATATCTGCCAATGCAATTAGCTTAGAAAATGAAATGGATGAAATAAAATGGAATTAGAAAAGAGAAGATAAGAGTCTCACTGTGGCCGGGCACAGCGTCTCATGTCTGTAATCCTAGCACTCAGGGAGGCCAAGGTGGGAAGATCGCTTGAGCTCAGGAGTTTGAGACCAGCCTGAGCAAGAGCAAGACCCCATCTCTACTAAAAATAGAAAACTTTGCTAGGTGTGGTAGCGCTCGCCTGTAGTCCCAGCACTCGGGAGGCTGAGGAAGGAGGATCGCTTGAGCCCAGGAGTTTGAGGTTGCTGTGAGCTAGGCTGATGCCATGGCACTCCAGCCCAGGCAACAGAGTGAGACTCTGTCTCAAATAAAATAAATATATGAGTTAAAGTATATAGATAAGAGTAAAATCCTAAAAAGAAGAGTAATGAGGGAGAAATAGCACAACCAGATAGTAAAACTTACTATAAGGTCACTGTAATTAAAACTGTGATATCAGCACATAAATAGATCAATGGAACAGAATAGAGGGTCCAAAAACTGTCCCTAAACATATAGAAATTTAATACACAATGAAGGTGTCATTTCACACTAGTGAGAGAAAGGGTGGGCTATTTTTACGATGGAGTTGGGACCAATGATCTCCTGGCAGGAAACAAATGAAGTTGGATCTCAGT
>RJWJ010033291.1:0-17984 GCA_004363605.1 Indri indri | reverse complement strand
GATGGTCTTCTGGCTAGTGGAAGTGGTTGCAGTTAGTATAAAACATGCAGTGCCAAAACAGAAACTTAAATTATTGTCTGAGGTTGCCTTGGTTGAAGTGCAAATGTAGCAAAGCCTTTGGGAGAGATGCAGGAATGTTTTCCTTTCTTGCTATTTCTAGGGATTTGGGGATGGAGTGGAATGCCGCAGATGTGCTCACTCTGCTCTCTTGCTCCAATCTTCTGTATCGTTTTTCAAGATACAGTGATTATGCTTAGTTAGTTAAGATTATTTTTAAAAATCATAATTAAGCAAAAATGTATGGCGATACTTAACAATACTCAAGGAGGATGCAGTCATTTGGCCTGTTGTTTCAATATCCCAAATTCACATGCTAACAGGGACTTGCACCACAGCCATGGCTTGCTGGAGAAAATGACCACATTTATTTGGCTATTTCATTCTAGGTTGTAACACTTCTGTCCTGGGAGAAAAGGACTAGCCTCAAGGCATGTCTGTTTGAACGTCTTTTAGTTACAGTCTCTAAACCAGTGTGGCACAGAATTGCATCTTTCCACATCATGGCCTTTGTGGTGGATGGCAGATTTCCCTGAGGCCTCACAAAATGACAGGCTTTTACAATGTCACTGGCCGACAGCCAGACCCAGCATAGTCGTGGTGTTATTTTGGGGCTAAAGTCATTCCACCTTGTGCAATAGCTAAAGCCTGCTATAACTAGCTGCATTCCCATAAGGTTAGAAGAAAACACTTTTTATGACAACCCCAAAGCTTCCCTGAAGCTCATACATGAATCTTGGGGCCTCACAGTCCCCCAGGAGGGGGAAGACATAAGGTATTAGACAGTATACGAATTTTGTAGTCAGATAGATCTGTGTTCAAATCTTGGATCAGTGCTTTTAATGAGTCTCTTACCCTCATTAAACTCTGGACTCTTTATTTGTAAAATGAGAGACAATCATAGCTATCTCCAAAGGAAGATCGAATATGATCATTAATTTATTCATTGATTCAACATTTATTACTGCCTACTTCGTACCAGGTTCCATTCTAGGAACTAAGGGATGCAATGTTGAATAGGCAAAGCGTCTTCTCTCATGAAGTTTACATCTTAATAAGGAGCAACGATAGCAACACAAACCAAAAATAAATGAGAAAATGCTACAATAAAAATAAAACAGTGATGTAACTGAGAGTTGCTGCAGTTTCTCTGTGTTTTCTCCTTGGTCCAATCTGCCTGGTAAACTACACAGAACCTCATTTTCAAGGCCACTTATCTAAGCTGGGGCCCCTTGGAAAGGGCCTCAGTCTCCAATCTCAATAGCCCAATGTAACTTCTCTAGAAATATTTGCATGTTAGCAGGAGGCCAGGGCCTTATATCAGACTTTTACTTGACTTTACTAGTGGACTTGACTTTACTACTGGACTTTTAGGCTCTGTGTGGCCAGCAGAGGTGATATTTGGGGGCAGGCACACACTTGCTCAGCCCCTGCCTGACAACATTCTGTTTTCAGAATGTCTTATTGAAGTTGTTGCTGGTCCTGAGCCCTTGCTGGGGTCATAATTTAATTCATCAGAATTCGTGGCTTGTAAGAACTGGCTCTGATTCTGCCCTTCAAAAACAAAACATGAGTTTGTCATGAAAGAGTCCAGGATGTTGAATGCTGCCACTTCAAGCCCAAGCCTTTTAGGAACACCTACGTGGGTGGCAGCTTACAGTCCAGGCTGCTCCCAGCCCAGAGCTGAGCTCCCCAATAGGCAAATTAGGCACGTGCTTGAGGCACTGGCAAGGTGGGGGCTCACACACGTGCACACACACACGAGCACAAAGTTAGCTGCCAAAACCTTATCCTGAATTTTGGAACGAGAAAATCTTGAAAGTTGGTATTCCAATATCATATTTTATGTAAGTTTTCTGTTATATTAGATTTGAATTATTATACATGGGAACCATGAGCTTTAGGAATTTAGGGCCTCTTTAACTTGCCAAGCCCCACACCACCCCAGGAACTTCCCTGCACTTCAGTTCTCAGAATTAATATACAAGGTCTTTCCTAACCACAGGGTCCAGGCCAGGGAGTGGAGGATGTTCTATTTCTGACCCTATTGCAGCCCCCCTGATGGTTCTCCCTTCTGACGTACTCAATGTCTGAACCACACAACCTCACACTCAATCCTGCACAATGAGCAGAAGTGTGATGTGATAATTGGTGTTCCTGACTTATTAGGACGAATCTATGGGAGAGGGAAGTCTCCTGGACCACTGAGCAATTCATTGGCACAAGGAAGTTTCTCTCTCAGATGCAGAAATATCTTGTTTTTCTGCTGTGGTCTCGACTCTTGCCCCATTTTCTGCTGCTCTTGGAGGAGGCAAAATAAGGGCCAAGGCCTGGAAACACAAGTGTTTTCACTGAAGCTCCACTTGGCTTCTCAAGTCCAGGCTGTGTTGCACCAGGTTCCCTGGGGTGGAGGTTGGAGGCAGCTGCCAGGGGCAAGACGCCCACCCACTGGCCCCTAGCCCTTGCTGGGCTGGCCAATGAAACAGGACAATTGTGAGGTGGGGACTGCCTACCCCCGTGAGTACCAGGCTGTTGAGGCTGGGCCATCTCCTCCTCACTTTCGTTCTGACTGCAGTCTGTGGCTCTGATTCCACACTGGAGGGTAAGAGCAATTTTATTTAGTTCCGGGCTGGGTGGGGGTGCTGTCCGTAGCCTCTGGCCGGGATGTGCTCAGGCTCTCCTGTCCACAGCAGTGCGGGGACAGACATAGGCAGAACTCTGGCCAGGGCAGCACTGGTGGACGCAGATAGGCCTTGGCTTCTTCCTCAGTTGACCCGCAGAGAGAGTTGTTCCTTCTGGTTAAAATGCCTGGGACCATCCTGAATTGTGCCCATTCACTCTGCGGCAGGATGCCTACTGAGGAAAAAGGTTGGGGTCAGTGAGGTGGCAGGTTTGTCCACAGATGAAGTCCCGTTGGATGAAGGAGCAGAAGGGGATAAATTGCTTCTCAGCTCGCCCAGGTGGACGAAGGAAGAAGCATGTTCAAAGGCAGCTCGAGGAAAGCCAAGCTGAGCTCTGACCTCAGACTGGAGTTTGGAGTCAGTTCTACCACTTGATTATACTCAGCAAATACTGATTGAGCAGATTCTATGGGCCAGACACTGGGTTGGTTTCTCAAGATACAAAGATGAGTGTGACATGGTTGTTGCCTGTAGATCTGGGATATCTGTAGGCATGGGGATATCTGACAGGGTAATTGAGAGGTTCCGATGAGATAAAGTTAGAAAAACCTGGTGTAGGTGGGAACTTATGAAGAATTGTATTTTTAAAGACATTTTCAGACAGAAGCAACTGGCTTTACCTGATCTTTGCCGAGCCCAATCCCAGGTGCCCCAGTGAGTGCTGTGCCTGAGGCATCCTGGTGGTTTTCAGCCGTAGCTGCAGAAGGTCAGCATGGAAGGGATTTTGGAAGTCCGGCCAGCCCCTCATGTAGTAGAGGATGTGGGTCCCTGGTCTGGGAGGTCCTGGTTTGGATCAAGCCTCATAAGGTGGGAGCATCTCACTCCCAGGGATTCCATTAGGATTAAGTCTGGCTTTGCCTAGTTATTAGGATGCAGGGGTCCCTTCATGCCAGCAGAGTATGTCCAGAGGAACATGATGGTGTCAGCATAGTTCCAGAGCCGAGCAGTAGGAAGGGAGCTCTGCAGCTTAATCAGCAGTCTGGAGTCTTAAGGAGAGACACAGGACTTGTGTTTTTTAGGTGCTGCAGGAACAAACTTTCTGCCTACTCCTTGTCAAGCCAGAGGACCAGTGGCCTATAACACTTGGCTGAAGCCAGGAGGTAATGGCTTTTGGAGAGTAGAAGCTTTCAACCAGGAATTCCTTAACGTGGAGAAGGACTTGTCCTAAAAATGCAGTGGAGGGATACTCTGCTTTATCTGTTCTTTGAGGGTACGGGTGTGTGTGTGTGTGTGTGTGTGTGTGTGTGTGTGTATTGTGTGTTGGGCATGGAGATACTAACAGTTCTCTTGCAAGGCGGAATGAAAACTTTCGGACAATGCTCCTGAGAGCCAGATAAAGCTGAACTGATTCCTGATTCTGCCATTTATCATTGGGTTGTGAAATTGCCAATATTCTACATTTTGACCCTTAAAAATGGCAGTTTCAGGCCAGGTGCGGTGGCTCACACCTGTAATCCCAGCACTCGGGGAGGCTGACGTGGGGGGATTGCTTGAGGTCAAAAGTTTGAGACCAGCCTGAGCAAGAGCGAGATCCTGTCTCTACTAAAAATAGAAAAATGAGCTGGGTATGGTAGCACGTGCCTGTAGTCCCAGCTACTTGAGAGGCTGAGGCAGGAGGATCGCTTGAACCCAGGAGTTTGAGATTGCTGTGAGGTGTGATGATGCCACTGCACTCCACCCAGGGCTACTGAGCGAGACTCTGTTTAGAAAAAAAAGAAAGGCAGTTTCATACAATTCAACTCAATGGTTTCATACTCTTAAGCCAGCATCTTGGCCTCTTCAAGTCCCAGGTTCTTTGCTAAATTAGAGTCCAAAGCAGATCCATTGGAATATTATGTGAAATAAGGTTTCCAAGTGCCTTATGCAAATTATACTCCAAAGAACACTTACCAATGTCAAAATGGTCTCATGTTCTTAATCTTACATGATCCCATTTAGCAGATTAGGAAGCTGAGTCTGAGAAACTCCATGTAATGCTTTTAGAGGTTGTGTAATGTGATGGAAGTCTCACTTGTTTGGAATTCAGAACAGTATTCTCTCAGGGATCATTTCCTTAATCTCTCAGTTTCCTTGTCTCTAAAGTTGAGATCATTTTCCTTGGGCTCTTACAAAGATGAAAATAAATAATGTGTAAAATCTCCTAGTGTGGGAGCTGGCTTCTATGCAGATCTAATAAATACATTCCTTCTCCTTCTCCTCAGCCTCCGCCCCCCCGCCCGCCCCCGACCCTTGCAAAAGCAGGGCAAGGGCGAGATGATTTCCAGGGTCCCTTGGCTCTGACATTCAAGGAGTTGTTGCCTTAATGCCCTTTCCTACTGGAGGAGTTGGCACTAGGCTTCATGACCTCTCCCCCATATAGCCCTGCCTCCTGTTGGTCCCAAAGGGAACCCTGTCCTTGCATTTCACAGAATTCTGCTGTTGCCCCTAAAATTCCAGTAGGTCAAAGTGAAATTTGTCATATATTTTAACATGAAAACGAGAGATCATACTAGCCCTTTAGGATCCTAAGAACATCATGGTCATCCCTTAGTATAATTTTAAAAGTGAACGAGTCCATGCCTGTGTGAGATTTGCCAGAAAAGCTAGTGCAGTGATTTGGATTTCAAATCTCACCCCTGCTCTCTTTTACCTGTTATCTTTGTGCAGAAATTACTGAACCTCTGGTCTTCAGATTTCTCTTGTGGGAATTGAGTACCCCCTCCTGGAGTCGTTGGGCGAAATGAGATTAAAGGGGTAAGGGGTATTCAGCCGTGGTCCATAGCAGGCAGCCCATAAATACTTGTTTGCTCTCTTTCTCTTCACTTACGTGTGGAGCACTTTATAAGTTTACAAAGTACTTCTTCATACTTTCTATTAATTAGTTATCACAATAATATTGTGAAATAGGTTAGGTAAGAATTACTGTCCCCCATTTATGGGCAAAGAGCATGAAGCCAGTGAGGTGGGGGGAGGCAGGTAACTCACCCAGAGAGTTAGGTAAAGCCTAGACTAGAAGCCAGGTCATTTGCTTCATTCTGGGGGTCTTTTCATGCTACTTTTTCTTATATCCCCCACCCTATGGGGTGGAATATTAAAAGGCAGGATGTGTGACCACGATGCTTTTCTCTTCCTGGGCTATGTCTGAGAGTCTGTTATTGGGCTCTGGAAGACCAGAGTTTGACTTCTAGCCTCTCTATGTTTAGCTCTGTGATCTTGGACAAATCCGTTAACCTTTCTGAGGCCCCCTTCCCTCATCTCTAAAGTGGGTACAGTCATAGCTGACATTTATTGAGCACTGACATGTGCCAGTCATCATTCTAAGCACTCTGCATGGATTACGCCATTTAATCTTACAACAAACATAAGACGGAAACATGTTACAGGTAAGACCAAATTATTTGCACCTCTGCACTAAGATCGTAGACCCTGTGTGCCTTATTCTGCCCCATACTGTCTCTCAAAATGGTTGTGAGAATTAAATGAGATATTAAGTGAAGTAAAGACTTTACAAATAAATAGCATGCTACAAAGGCAAACAATTATAAGTGGCACTGGAATTTAGCTTCATGATCCATGTAAAATTTTTCTTCCTAGGCACGATTGAGTCTTGGATTACAATCCCCAGTTCCATTTAATAATGCTTTCCCCCATAAAAATAGAATGTAACAATCAAAATGTTAACAATTGCTGTATCTAAACAAAAGACACAAATAATTTTAAAATAAATGTTTTTGAAAATTAGGCACCTCTGTACTGATCTTCAATTGTTACCAACTGCTCATTGTCCATCCAGAATTAAGTCAGAATGCAACCTTCTTCTTCACTCAGAATCTGTCCCTAGCCTCAGAAACTCCCCAGGGCTGTGTGCTCATCCCCCTCCCATACCACCTCTACCCCATGCCACTGTCATGGAGCCAGACTGATTGTACCTGTTAGTGAAGAAATCTGTCCATAGCATTGAAGCACTGGGGACAAACGTATTCCCTTAAGGTAGGAGAATAGGATCTTTATTTTTTAATAAAGGGGGAGAAAGCTGAGAACTCTAGAGACCTCTGACTTTGCCCTCCTTCCAGTCTTTGGGGCCTGGCTTAGCTGTCTTCACCAGTTTGCATATTCTGGGTTTTCTCCTCCTATCTCCCTGTGGGAAACGACACAGCCTCGTAGATTCTTCTCTCCTCATTTCTGAAGAAAACAAGTACAGAGCCCAAAGTTCTCTCCAAGTTCAGTAGAGGGCGACAAAGGTACACATAGGTGATAAGAGCAGCCCTTGGAAATACTATTGACACCTAAGGGGCAACACCTGACTCTGGTAGCACCTGTCTCTGCTGCTGTTGTTATTTCTGTCTCCTTTCTTCTGTCTGCCAGTTTCATTCTCAATTCTTATTTTACCTTTAAGATCATATTAGAACTTGATATTTGATAAATGATACATTCAATCAATAGTGAAGGAAAGATTAATTTAAAGGTGTTTAAACAGCTAGTTTTTAAATGGGGAGAAATCATTTGAGTACTTTAGATCATAGCTTACATTAAAACAAAAAAGTTAGAGTTGGATTAAAGAGTGAAATTTTAAATATGTCAAAAAATAGGAAAAAATAGAAGAAAGTAGAATACTTACCAAATCCTAGCATGGATAACGATTGTTTAACACTTAGAAGCAAAGAAAAATATCAACAGAACTGGCTATACAAAAACTAAAATTTCTGTACACCTAAAAATTAGGATGAACAAAACAAGAGAATAATCTGCACACTAAAGGAAATAGTCATAGCATATATAAAATGTCGGTACAAAGAGCTCACACAAATTCATTCAAAAAATTATGTTTCTAATAAATTAAGTGACAAAGAATACTTGGAAATATCATGATTGAGGAATTAAGTTAGGAAATAAGCCTTTAGGAAATAGGCCTTTAAAAATGTACAAGTCATTAATGATTGAAGAATGCAAACTATAGCAGTGAGGTGCCATTTCTTTGGTTCGTTAAACTAACAACACAAAAATGTATTTTATGATAATACCCAAAGCTGATGAGGATAGTTAAGACCGGCCCTTTTATACATACACACGAATGTACTACTAGGTGGCAGTGTAACATACTGCAATGCGGGACTATATATCAAGAGGCTTAAACATGTTCACATCTTTTGGTTCAGTAATTTACTTCTGTGATTATGTCATAATGGGACAATAATTTTGGGAAAAGCTATATACCTAATGATGTTTAAAATATTATTTTAAAATTGAAGTATAATTTGTTGCAGAATATAAAATATTTTAAAATGGAAATAGTTTAAAAATGTAACAAAACGGTTAACTATATTTTGGCTATATCTGCTTGATGGACTAGTATACAGACGTTTAAAATAGTGATTACAGGCCAGGCATGGTGGCTCATACCTGTAATCCTAGCACTTTGGGAGGTGGAGGCAGGAGGATGGCTTGAGGTCGGGAGTTCGAGACCAGCCTGAGAAAGAGTGAGAGCCCATCTCTACAAAAAATAGAAAAATTAGCTGGACATGGTGGCTTGCACCTGTAGTCCCAGCTCTTCAGGAGGCTGAGGCAGGAGGATGGCTTGAGCCCAGGAATTTGAAGTTGCAGTGAGCTATGATGATGCCACTGTACTCTACCCTGGCAATAGAGCGAGATCCTGTCTCAAAAAAAAAACACCAAAAACTGATTATAAAAATTAGAAAATGATAAAGCAAAAATAGGGGAATACATTTTTTGTAAAATGTGATTTCTATGTTAAAAACTAAGCAGAGACTTGTGCTGCTCTAAACATTCTAGTGCAGATGTCTTTTTTATAGAATGTCTTTTGTTCTTTTGAGTAGATACCCAGTAATGGGATTACTGGATCAAATGGTAGTTCTACCTGTAGCTCTTTGAGGTATCTCCTTATTGCTTTCCACAGAGGTTGTACTAGTTTGCAGTCCCACCAGCAGTGTATGAGTGTTCCTATCTCTCCGCATCCACGGAAGCTCTGACTCCAGTGGCACAAAGGCAATATACATAACCGAAACATTTGTACCCCCATAATATGCTGAAATAAAAAAAATTTAAAAAAAATAAGCAGAGAAATTCTTGTTTTCTGTAGTTTCCAAAGAGCTATATGACTATATATACATATGTGCATGTATATATATATACGTATACACAGAATACATATTTCAAATATACTTCACTCTCCCTCCTTCCTTCCCTCTTCCATTCTTCCTTTTTCCTTCCTTTCTCTTTCCCTTCCTCCCTCCCTCTGGCTCTCTCTTGCTTTCTTTTTTTCATTATAAAAATATCTGTTTAGTCCCCACTCTGTGCTAGTAGTTTGTTTAATGGGGAAATGGGCGAGCAAAACAGGAATTACAGGAGAGGGCAAGGAGCGCAATAATAGCGATAAGCCAGGGCACTGGGGAAACACAGAGGAGGAGCAAACAACCGAGATGGGAGAGGGATGACAGGAAGGACTTCCTGAAAGAAGTGACGTCCAGACTGTGTCCTAAAGGCTGAACGGGCATCAGGCAGGGAAGGAGCAGCTAACCGTGGCCCAGGCAAATGGTCAGTGGATATGCTCATGGGACAATGTGTCTCTGGTTGCCTGTTTAACTCAAGGTGAAGCTGCGTGCGTGTGCGTGTATGTGTGCATGCGTGTGTGTGTGTGTGCATGCATAACATACCCAATGGTCAAACATGTGACCCAGGAGAGCGGAAGAGGAAGAGAGAGAGTAGGAGAGTAAAAAGGAGAACAGAAACAGAATCTGAGAGAAGAGGAGGGGAAGAAAAAGAGGAACCGAACTAGGGAGAATGACGTTGGTTACAGTTGAGCGGAGCTATCCAAGTCATCATTCCTGGAAAACTCAAGGATGGATTCTTGGCAAGTTGACTCTTGGAGCTTTCCCTGTGCTTAGTCCTGTGCTCAGATGTGGGGAAATTAGAGAGTGTTATCCCTGCCATCACTGAACTCACAATCTTGCTAAGGAAAGGAGAATACACATAGGGAACAATTGCAAATTTCAGGGCAGAAAGAGATCAAGGTAGACCACAGGAAAATCTTCCTGGAAGGAGCGAGCATTGAGAGAGCAGTTCTTAGAAGTGGCCTCTGCAGAGATGGATGGAGTCCCGTCTAGGTCCTGACTGGGTGTGCCGTGTAGGGTCTGTCTCTCCCATGAGTGACCATGCACATGTGGATTCCAGGGCCCAGGATGCTGTTGCTGCGAACTCTTCTGCTTCTATTAGTCCTGCCCAGCCACGGCCAGGACACCACAACTGAAGGGACAGGAGTCCTGCTTCCCCCACCCAAGGGTGCCTGCACAGGTTGGATGGCGGGCATCCCAGGGCATCCTGGCCACAATGGGACCCCAGGCCGTGATGGCAGAGATGGTGCCTCTGGTGAAAAGGGTGAGAAAGGAGATCCAGGTAAGAACAAGGTTTTTGGCCTCCTTCATCACAGACCTCTCTTGGATAAAGGAGGGCTTCCAGGGCGATATGAGGGCATTAGTTACTAAGCCCTAGACACAGGGAAGAAGCAAAACTTTTTTATGTGACCCATAAGGAATCAGAAACGGATTTGGGCTGGTTTCCCAGGGATGAGGATAGGTGGTACCTCTATAACCAAGTACCCTTTGACTCTGTTCCATTCACATCTCCTTCCTCATCCCCCTTCCCATCCCCACCTTCATTCCTATTCCCAATATGTTCATACTCCTGTTTCCGTTTTGGTGCACTTAATTCCCATTCCATCCAGTGGCACCCAACCATACTTACTGCATTCCCCTTGAAGGTCACAGTCCTGCTTTTGGAGAATTCTTGTTCTAGTTAAGAAGATAAGTCTAATGCACAAGACTCTGTTAGTGGTTACTGCAAGAAAGTCTATTCTAAACATAACAAACTGAATGTGAACAAGTACACAAAGTATAAAACATGGAGAAATGCACTTGATGCAGACCTGGATTAAACATGAAGACTTCAAGGGGGACAGGCAGGGCTTGAGCTAGGCCTTGGAGGATGGTAGGTAGACTAGAAGAGGAAGGACATCCTAGAGAGAGAGGATAGAAGAGCACAATGTGGTTAATTGAGCCAGTGTGTAAAAGGCTGCAGAGTGGAGGGTGTGTGATGGAGACTTACAGGAGGCACAGTTGGAGATGAATTTATGGGAGCCTGCTAGGCTGTGGGGGATTTAGAATAAGAAATTGACATTTCTCCCCTTTTGGGAGCTCTTGTTGGTTCCTTGCTGTGTAAGTCAAGTAGACTGTAGGTAGGAGCCACAGGGACATTACTTTAGGCTGGAACCAACCTAGGCGGGAGTTCTCTTCCCTGTGGTCACTGAGATCCTCTCATTTTCTAGGTCTTGTTGGTCCTAAGGGTGATACTGGTGAGATGGGAGTGACTGGGGCTGAAGGTCCCCGAGGCTTTCCGGGAAACCCAGGCAGGAAAGGAGAACCTGGAGAAGGTGCCTATGTATACCGCTCAGCATTCAGTGTGGGACTGGAGAATCGCGTCACCATCCCCAATGTTCCCATTCGCTTTACCAAGATCTTCTACAATCAGCAAAACCACTATGATGGCACCACGGGTAAATTCCACTGCAACATTCCTGGGTTGTACTATTTCTCCTACCACATCACAGTCTATATGAAGGATGTGAAGGTTAGCCTCTTCAAGAAGGACAAGGCTGTGCTTTTCACCTATGACCAGTACCAGGACAAGAACGTGGACCAAGCCTCTGGCTCTGTGCTTTTGCATCTGGAAGTGGGCGACCAAGTCTGGCTCCAGGTGTATGGGGAAGGAGAGCACAGTGGACTCTATGCAGACAACGTCAATGACTCCACTTTCACAGGCTTCCTTCTCTACCATGACACCAACTGATCACTGCCAACCCAGAGCCTCCACCAGGCCAAACTGCCCCCAAGTCACTCAAAGAACAGTCAACAGGCTTTCACTGCACTTATTATAGGAGATTGATTATTATTTAGTTGGAGGGCTCTGAACATTATTTATTCATTTACTCATTCATTTATTCATTCATTCATCAAGTAACATTTTATTAAAAAACTCATATACTGTGTTCCCAGTTGTGAAGAAGACATGTTCCCTAGCCTCAAGGATTTCTTATGCAGTGGCAATAAAAGGGTAATAATAACATTTACCAGGGAGCTTCACATACATGACAAGATAACCAACTACGAAGAAGTAGTTGTTAATGCTATTTTGTGACTACTGTCTCTCCTGATTTTTATGCCAATCCTGTGAGGTACATAGGAAGGATATAATTCTCCTCTTTTTACAGTTAAGGTCCTGAGGCTGAGAGAGTTAAATGAATGTCTAAGGTCACACAGGTATTAAGTGGCAGAGCTAGAAATCAAATCAAGAGCTATGGACATTTTTCACTAGACTGTACCCATTCAGATACACAGCCTTTTTGTCCTATTGATAGGGGTCTGTTACCTGCCTCACTTGAGGGCCTCTGAACTTACCTTCATCACAAGCTAAGACTCCCCCCTACACAATAGAGCTTTCTCAGAGAAGGTGGTCCTGTGATTGCATCCCACCCCAACTGCACTACTCAAAGCCACTCCACCCCCACACTGAACTCCTCCCTGTTTCTCAAGGCCACCTGGCCAGGAGCTTTTCTGATGCGATGTCTCACATTTTACCACGGCTGAGAATCCTGGGTATGAGAGACATTCTCCCACCAGGGTAGGGGCAAATGCCCTGTGAGGACTGTGCTTTCTTCACATCTGAATTTCTTTCAGATCCTTGATAAATGCCTCTTGAAGACCAATCTCTTGAATTCCTTTCTACCTGGAATTAACTCCATTTCAGTCTCTCCACATAACCAATCCTTATCCACAGAAACACTTTGATTTTAGGAACTACCTGGTTTTAAGCACCCAATCCTTGTTCAACTGCATTGTGTGAATCTTTTCCCCTGAGGTTAGGGATGATTGTGCTTTTCTGAACACTTAAGGAATTTTCACTCAAGGAAGTAGCTTGAGCCTGAAATGCAAAACCCATGAAGGAATTTGGAATCCATTCTTTCCTTGAATACTAACAGGGTCAGGGAAGACTGGGTCTCCCCAATTTATTCTTGTTCTTTAAGAATTATAGGAAGTGGATGGTGGTGATAAACATTCTCTCAGGAGGCAATCACTCAAGTGATGCTCTTCAAAGGTTTTAGCAAAAGCAGAGTTAGCAGTGCTCTGTATAAATATAAAAAAATTATTTTGCTTACAACTTTAAATGCTGAATGATTCCTTTGTGATTGCTATTCATTAAGTGATTATTTCTACATATAAAGCTTTGTCTTTTAAATGCTTGCATATCATTATTTTCTACAAGTAAAGATACCGTCCAGCATTAAATGCAAAATCACTTGCTTCACATGACTTGTGTTTTCATTTTTGAGAAAAATACGATGTTTGGAGAGGAATGAAGAAGTGAGAGTTAACCCTGTGTTAGTCAGGATTCTATGTTGTGAATGATAGAAACCCAACTCAAACTAATGTGAGGGGAAAAAAAAAAAAAGAAAAGAAAGAAAGGAAAAGGGAAAAATTTATTCCTTTTCATAATAGAAAATACCAGAGCTGTTTTGTCTGTTCTGTATGTAGGTAAGGCTTGAACCAAAGGCTCAAAGCAATCAAGTCCCTTTTCTGTCTGTCCTTCCACTTTGATTTCCACAGTGTAGGTTTCACCCTCAGGCTCTGCACAGTATATTTCCAGACTTTCCCCCATGATATCGAAAAGACTGCAGCCTGCCCAGCTCCCGTACCCTCACACCACACCATCCATCTAAAAAGACATTGTCCTTTCTGGTGGTGCCCAAAGAGGAGAGAGGAAGCTCTCTTTCCCAGAAGACGCAGCATCCCATTGGCTCTCACTGAGTTGTGTTCCCATCTCTGACCAATCACTGAAGTCAGGAGGATGAATATACTTATTGACTTAAGTGGCTCAAGCTAATGATATTTAGAGGTGTTTTTTCTAAAGCAGAATCTGAACACTGTTACCAGAAGTGGGAGAATGAATGATGGATTCAAAACAACACCTGTCCACAACAAATTCTTAACGGTATGTTTGAGCTTTCTTAGGTTTCTTGGAGAGATACTGCTGGGAAATTACTATTGATTTTCCCTAAAAATTTCAACAAGTAGCTAATGTCTGGCCACGCTCACAGTCCCACATCTGGCTAGGGTGGGATCCTCACAACATTGGACATGGTGTCATAGTCACTCTGAACTCTCTGGAGCAGAGTCATTTCTTTGTGAAATCAGAGGCACAGAGAGGGCCAATCTATATAACACCTCTTCAGAGAAGTTACCGCCGAGATTTTAGGAGTTGTGGTCTCATGATGCCTTCAAGTATAATTGGGGATGTTTATTTCTCTTCAGTTCTGTCAGCTTTTGCTTCATGTATTTTGGAACTCTGTTGTTAGATACATACACATTTAGTGTTAAGACTTCTTGGTGAATTTACCCTTTTATCATTATGTAATGTTCTTCTTTATCTCTGATAATGTTTCATATTCTGAGGTCTACTTTGAAAATAAAGGCATTCAACTTTCTTTTGGTTAGTGTTTGCATGGTATATCATTTTCCACCATGTTCCTTCAAATATATGTATATTATTATATTTAAAATATGTTTCTTAGAGACTGCATGTAGTTGTTTCTTTCAGACTACATGTATTTTTAACCAGTCTGAAGATATCTGTCTTTGAATTGGTGTTTAGACAATTTATGTTTAATAAAATTGTTGTTATGGTTAAATTTAAGATGACCATTTTATTTATGTTTGCCATGTCTGTTTTATTCCCTTTCCTGACTTCTTTTGGGTTATTTAAATATTTCCTAGTATTTCATCTTTATTTATTGGGATTTTGGCTTTATCTCTGTGTGGTATTTTTTAGTGGTTGTTCTAGGGATTACAGTGTACTTAACTTTTCATGGTATACTTAGAGGTAATATTTTACTACCACAAGTAAACTATAGAAACCTTATAATCATATTAGTTTCTTTATCCTTCCCGCTTGTTATAGTTGTGACATATATCTATTTACATTGAAACATTATAAACAATGTTACAATTTTTGCTTTCAACAGTCACATATATTTCAAAGAATTTAAGAGGAGAAAAATGCTCTATCCAGATATTTTATTATTTCTTTTGTTCTTTATTCCATGTTTCCCTCCGGTCTAATTTTCTCTCAACTTGAAAAAGTTTCTTTATCTCTCCGCATCCACGCCAACATTTATTGTTTTGGGACTTTTTGATAAAGGCCAGTCTCACTGGAGATAAGTGATATCTCATTGTGGTTTTGATTTGCATTTCCCTGATGATTAGAGATGTTGAGCATTTTTTCATATGTTTTTTGGCCATTATTCTGTCTTCTTTTGAAAACAATGGTGATATAGCACCTCTTGTATACTCCTGGATAGGGTTGGAACGCATTCTACTAAGCGAAGTATCCCAAGAATGGAAAAACAAGCACCACGTGTACTCACCATCAAATTGGTATTAACTGAACAACACATAAGTGTACATATAAGAATAACATCTATTGGATGTCAGGCACCGGGGGAGGGGGAAGGGGGAGGGGCGAGGGGGAGGAGGGGACGGATATATGCATACACAAAGAGTGCAATGCGTACCATCCGAGAGATGGACACGCTTGAAACTGGGACTTGGGAGGAAGGGGGGGGCAAGGGCAACATACATAACCTAAACATCTGTACCCCTATAATAACAAACAATAAAAAAAAAATAAAAATCTGTCTTCAGGAAAAAAAAAAAGTTTCTTTAGCATTTATTTTAAAGCAGGTCTGTTAGTGGTGAATTCTCTTAGTTTTCCTTCATCTGAGAATGCCTTTATTTTGCCTGCATTCCTGAAGGATATTTTTGCTGGATATAGAATTCAAAGTTGACGGTTCTTCCTGCACTTTATTTATTTATTTATTTTCTCCTAGCACTTTTAAGGATGCCGTCTCATTGTCTTCTGTGATTTCTGGTGAGAAACCCACAGTCATACTTTTCCTTTATGTGTAATTTAGCAATTTTTCTCTTCTAGCTGCTTTTAAGATTGTGTTAATCCATTTTGCATTGCTATGGAGAAATACCTGAAGCTAGATAATTTATAAAGAAAAAGGGTTTATTTGGCTCACGGTTCTCTAGACTGTATAAGCATGGTGCCAGTATCTGCTTCTGGTGAGGGCTTCAGGGAGCTTCCAATCAAGGAAGAAGGCAAAGGGGAAGCAGGCATGTCACACGGTGAGAGAAGGAACAAGACAGAGAGAGAGAAAATTTTTCTGTTTTTTGTAGAGACAGGGTCTTGTTCTTGCTCAGGTTGGTCTTGAGCTCAGGTGATCCTCCCACTTTGGCCTCCCAGAGTGCTAGGATTACAGGCATGAGCCACCGTGCCCAGCCTCTATTCATACATATGTATATTTATGAAATAATTCTTATTATTCACAAAATATATTTCTGAATGGCCTGGAAATTAAGATATTAAATATGATGCTCAAACTTTTAAAAACATTGGCCATAAATGTTTTTCATTTAAAATTTAAAATTGGTTTTTTAAATTATATATAATTTTAAAAATCTCATACATGCTTCAGTACTTCTTTGTTAGGAATTCTTAATAATAACTTCTAAAACTGCTAGGTAGATAGCAAGGGATTCTGGGTCTCCTAGGGGTGAAAGTGGATGCCAAGCAGAATAGGTACAATAGAGTCTGGAAAAGAGACCTAGAACAACCAGCTTCCAGAGAGGCTCATGGGAGATCTACATGCACAATAAGACTCAGGTCATATAACTCCCAACTGTCCAATCAAAGTGGTTCCATGGTGACGTTTGAACCACAGGGAGGTCCCTATCCAGACACTATAAAATAAGACCCAGGCATAACCAAGCTCTCTTTTTGCTACCACAAGGAGTCTGGTCATCATCTGTGGCATGCGTATCTTGCTCTGTAAACCTATATCTTGCTCATGTTCTATAATCCTATTTTGCTCCCCCTCAATAAATTTCTCCTTGTGCTTGCCTTACTTTGGTGTATCTGGTCATTCTTTAGCCGTGAGCACACCAAGAACTGAGGACACAGAATGAGGTTGCCAAACCCAATGAAACTAATTTTAATAACTGCTGATGTAGATTTCATTTGCTTGGGTATACTTTCAAAAAACGTTTTTGAATGTCAAAACATCTGATTTAAAGTTTCTGTTTACCTTTCTGATGAGAGGAGCAAAAGGTATAGTGGATATGGCATTCATTAAAATCGTTAATACATATAAAAACAGTAATATTTATAGCATCGGTAAATATTTTTAAGTGGTACTCATAAATCAGAAAAGTTGCGGGAAAGAGACCTTTGAAGTCTTGTGGTCTTGAACAATGTTATATGAAATAGAAAAAAATAAAATATTTCCCAGCTGTGCGTTTTGTTTTATAAGAAAAAAAAATCAGGGATTTCTCTCTGTCATGCAGAGGTTACTTTTCCTGGTCTTATGGGAAGCAAGAGGTGATTTCTCCTGGAGTTTTTCTGACAGTGCCGACTTACACAATTCCAAGCTTTGACTGGCCCTTAGGTTAAATCTTGCTGGATTTAAAGAAGATAAAAATACCCCACAAAACTCAACCAGACTATGGGTTATTATCAAAGTTTTGACTTTGGTCCTCAATCTCCTTGCTATTATTTACTTTCAGCTTCCTTAGGTTTTTTTTTTTTTTGCATTTTGTCCACAATGTTAGTTACAATCGGTGGGAAAAGTTGACTACAGTTGGCTTACTCCCTTTTGGCTGGCACTAGACATCCCACATCCGTGATACTTCTAAAAAGAAAAAAGAAAAAAAGGATTTAGAGATGGCAGAAGCCCCAGGAAGGCATATAATTTACCCTGAATTTGATGGAAGTCAAAGAAAATAAATCTGATCTTGAGAAAGATCCACATTGAAGAGAGAATGTGGAGGGTACCAAAAATTCCTTGACCGGCTGGGCGCAGTGGCTCACGCCTGTAATCCTAGCACTCTGGGAGGCTGAGGCAGGCGGATTGTTTGAGCTCAGGAGCTCGAAACCAGCCTGAGCAAGAGCGAGACCCCATCTCTACTAAAAATAGAAAGAAATTAATAGGACAACTAAAAATATATAGAAAAAATTAGCCGGGCATGGTGGCGCATGCCTATAGTCCCAGCTACTCGGGAGGCTGAGGCAGAAGGATCGCTCGAGCCCAGGAGTTTGAGGTTGCTGTGAGCTAGGATGACGCCACAGCACTCACTCTAGCCC
>RJWJ010033290.1:0-17989 GCA_004363605.1 Indri indri | reverse complement strand
CCATGCCGAAGTCGATGAACTCCCACTCGATGCCCTCCTTCTTGTACTCCTCCTGCTCCAGCACGAACATGTGGTGGTTGAAGAACTGCTGCAGCTTCTCGTTGGTGAAGTTGATGCAGAGCTGCTCAAAGCTGTTGAACTGCAGGGCAGTGAGGGCGGGAGCAGTCAGGTAGGTGGGTGTCTGAGTGGCCACTGGGGTCGGCCCAGGGCTGCGCCCGTGCGCTGTGCCCGAGCCCAGCTGGGGTGCAGCTGGTCCCCTCCCAGGTCAGGGCAGCAGAGGAGAGCTTCCCCTGGAGACAGGGACGATGACTGCCTCTGCCATACTGCACAGTCCCCACCGCCTTCCCGTGCTGGCCCCTGGCTGGCACTCAGCAATGGCAGTTGAAGGTGTGAATGAGTGAGTGATGTTCTGTCCACTCCCAGGGATCCCGACTCACGTCAAAGATCTCGAAGCCAGCGATGTCCAGGACTCCTATGAAGTACTGGCGTGGCTGCTTGGTCTCCAGGGTGGCATTGATGCGCATCACCATCCAGTTGAACATCTTCTCATACACGGCCTTGGCCAGTGCTCCAGTGGCATATGCCACCTGCAAGGTAGGGGAGACACCCATGTTGAGTAGGGTTGTTGGGAAGAGTAAATTCAAAAGCTCCCACCCTGCTGTGCCAGGCTCCCTACCCTGCCCATTTATCTTCCGAATATAACCCACCTGCTGGACATTCTGCCCCTTGGTGACATACTCGTTGCCCACTTTCACCCGAGGGTGGCAAAGACCCTTGAGCAGGTCGGCTGAATTCAGCCCCATGAGGTAAGCGGACTTATCAGCCTCTGCAAGGAAAGGTGAGGCAGCAAAGATAGTAAACAGATGCCTGCTCTGCAGGTGTGGCCCTCAGTGACTGACAGCTGTCCCCAGCATCCCTTCCTCCCACCTTCGGTGCCGTCTGGCTCCGCCTGCTCCTCCCGCTGCTTCTGTTTGAATTTCATGTTTCCAAAGTGCATGATGGCGCCCGTCAGCTTGTACATGGAGTTCTTCTCCTCTGAAGTGAAGCCCAGCACATCAAAGGCATTCTGTAGGCAGGTCCCATATGGGTGGACCCCAGAAAAAGAAGGATGATGGGTAAAGGAGATCCCTCGTAAGTTGCAGAGAGAACTTGCCTCCTTAATCCCGGTGGGCTCTGAGACTCCCATCCCCAGTGGAGAGCTCCAGAGCAAAGATGGGAGGTGCAAGAGCAGGCAGAGCTCAGATTGCCTCAGTCCTGCTGTCGGGGGTCACAGCGGTTCTGGGTTACCCACTCATGTTTCCAGACACTACTCTTGCTTCCCTGCCTGGCCTCCACACCTTCCGTGTCTGCTCTCACCCAACAGCCTGCCCCAGCCCCGTGACTGCCGTGTGGCTCTCCCTCCCTCCTCCCTTGGTGGTGCCTTGATTCGTGGCTTGTGTGCCTCTCTGTCCCAGGGTTTTCTGCCCTTTATGGTTTGATTGAACACCAAATGCTGGCCAGTCCTGTCTTACCTCACCCATACTCCAGCATGCCCTGGTGACAGGGCACATTCTGGCCTAAGGAGGGCCATACTGCTATGAACAACACACGGCCGGTGTCTTAGCTCTGCTCCTGGGGTGGTGAACTGGCCTCACTTGCTCCTCACTGCCAATCCTCCCACCCCTCACTGGGTCCTCTCACACTCACATCAGTGGCCATGAGCTCCTCAGCATCATCAATGGAGGCCACGGTGGTCTCTCCTTGGGAGATGAAGGCATAATCATAGGGGTTGTTGGTGATCAGCAGCATGTCTAGGGGGAGAACACGTGGTTAGGCTGTGACACAGCCCCCGGCTTTCATGGGGACTGCCCACCACAGCACACGACACGATGGAGAGCACAGGACAGGGCTTGACTTGGCCCCACATCCCACAGAACCAGATCCAGCAGTGCCGCACAGCCCAGGGCATGCCAGCAGAATCCAGCTGCAGGCAGAGGGGACCAGGTTGCCATGGAGATAGTTGGTCTCAGTCGGTAGCTTTGACTCACCCAGTAGCTCAGGCTTTTTGTTAGACAGGATTTGGTAGAAAATGTGATAATCTCTCTCTGCTTTCAGCTGGAAAATAACTCTGGATTTTTCCAAAAGGTCTGTGAACAGGCAGGGAGAAGGAAAGAAAGAAAAAGGGTTGGATTTAGGTACAAGGAAATAGAGGAAGATGAATGATAAATGTAGCAAGCAAAAGGCAAAGAGAGAGGATGAGATAGAGAGAGAGGGACTGGTACACGACACAAGAGATGGGATGCAGACAGAGACCCAGAAAGAGAAATAGTCTCAGAGCTAAATCCCAGAGAAAGACACACATACATGCAGAGACAGAGGTGGAGAAAGAGCCAGAGGAAGTCTCAGAGACAAATATACAGACCTAGAGACAGAGACACACGGAGACAGAGACAGAAAGAGAGGAGAAAAACAGAGAGGGGAGGGGAAGGAAGGGGGAGGGTGGTCAAAACCAGATGGTCGAGAACAAGGGTGAGCTCGGCTGAGCCCCAGCAGACTCATGGCACTCACAGGTCTCTATGTCTGCAGATGCCAGCTTTCCAGTTGCCCCAAAATGAATTCGAATGAATTTCCCCTGGAGAGATGGAAGAGCATGGTGATCAGTTGGGGGAAGGCTCCTACTTGGGGCCATCCTTGGACAGCCCAAGTCCCAAGCCCAAGATCAGGGACCACTCACGAAGCGGGAGGAGTTGTCGTTCCGGACGGTCTTGGCATTGCCGAAGGCCTCCAGAGCGGGGTTGGCCTGGATGATCTGGTCCTCCAGCGTGCCCTGCGGAGGTCAAGAAGGGTGGCAGGTAAGAGAGGACTTGCCCTCTCTTTCTGCCATGCAGGCCCGTGAAGGACAGCAGGCCTACCTTGCCTGGGCTCTGGTCCTTCTTGCTGCGGTCCCCAATGGCAGCGATGACAGCAAAGTACTGGATGACCCTCTTGGTGTTGACCGTCTTCCCTGCCCCGGATTCTCCGCTGTGGGGACAGTCAGGGGCTCATTAGGCAGTGACAACCACTACTTGAGACCAACAAGCCTCGAGTCAGCAGAGACCTGGGCCAGGTCAATGGGAGGAGTGGGGCCTGGGCTGCTTGGAAAAGAGTGGGTACAGCTGGAAGAACAGGAAAGGCTTCTGAAGGGAAAGATGCAAGAAAATGAAGATTTGAAGAAGACACGGTGATAGCAGGCTTATGGATAAAGGAATCATGTGTTGGAGGAGATGGGGTGAAGGAGATGGGAAAGGAGAAATAAGAGGAGGTGGAAAGCAGGAAAAAAGGGGGGGAGCAAAGAGAAGGGTCAGGGTGAAGGTCAGTGAAGAAAGAGGAGATGGGCACGACAGGGACAGGAAGGAGGGCTGCGGGTCTGTGCATGGGACTCTGGGGTCCCTGCTGGGGCTGGGGGCTGGGCCAGGGAGACTCTGGCAAAGAGCAGGGCAGGAGCTACACTCACGTGATCAGGATGGACTGGTTTTCTCTGTCTGTAGGGAGAAAATGGGAGGCAAAGTCAGGAGCTGCACAGGATGTTCCTGGGGGGTTCTTGCCTCCCTCCCCCCACTCTCCGGCCTCTTCCAGCTCCCTTCAGGGAGACCCTTCCCTGGGCCTCTCACCCGTCAGCATGTACTGATAAGCGTTGTCGGAGATGGAGAAGATGTGGGGTGGGGCCTCACTCCTCTTCTTGCCCCTGTAGGCGGCCACCACCTCAGCAGTGTACACTGGCAGCCACTTGTAGGGGTTGACAGTGACACAGAACAGGCCCGAGTAGGTCTGCGGGGAGAAAAGGAGGAGAGAGTTGCCATGATGAAGGAGAGTGGAGGGGTGACTTTCAGAGTTAGAGGAAGACCCTAGGAAAAGAAGAAGAGAAAGGAAAACTTCGGAATGCACTCAATCCGAGTAATGCCAGCCGCGGGCATGGGGATGGAAGCAAGGATGTAGGGACAAGGATAGAGTGCAACAAGGCCTGGACACAAAGAACAGACACTCTCAGCCCACGGAGCGGACGTGCGCGGGCCTGCATGGCCAGGTGCGGCACTCACGTAGATCATCCAGGCCGCGTAGCGCTCCTTGAGGTTGTAGAGCACGGCGGGCTCGTGCAGGAAGGTCAGCATGGCCATGTCCTCAATCTTGTCGAACTTGGGTGGGTTCTGCTGCATCACCTGATCCTCCTTCACGGTCACCGTCTGCAACAGCCCCATATAGGACCCCCGCCCCAGCCTGTGAGCCTGTGCTTTGCCTCCTCCCTCAAGAGGGATAGGAGTTGGGCAAATTAAAGGACAATCACGTTCAAGAGAAAAAGAACCAGGATCCCTCAGAGAAGGCAGATTGGATGTTGGGAATGAGAGGGCTCTTGGAAGGGTCTGCATCCACCCCCAAAGGGAAGACCCTGACCAGCCTCAGGTCTGTGTGGGACAGAGCCTGAGCACACCCCTCTCTGTCCACCCAGGGGTGGGGGTGGCCAGGGTGGCCTCACATCAGCCCTACGACTCACCTTGCCATGCTCAGTCTCGGCTGTGATTTTGCCACCATCTCGAGACATAATCTTGGCCTTGACGAACTCCTCTTTGTCATCAGGCACAAAGACATCCTTCTTGAGGTCAAAAGCCCTGGTCTGAGCTTCGAGCCGCTCCTTCTCTGACTTGCGCAGGTAGGGAGCGGCCTCCCCAAACACGGCCATCTCCGCGTCCCCCATGGTGATGCCTGTAATGAGTGGGAGAAGCTGGCTGCCCTCCCATTGGCCCACTCCCCATGCCCTCTCCCTGGGCTCTCCCCTTCGGTGGGAGCCCCAAAACCTAGCACCATGCTCAGGAGTCAAGAGGAGTGCCCGTTGAGTCCCTTGTTCTTTGAGCTTACCCCTTAGGCAGAAGAGCAGCCTAGCAAACTGCCAGGGTAGAAGGGCAACTAACCTTTGTCCAGGCTAGGGCTCTCCCAGGGAAGAGTGTCCTGGGCTTCTCGTAGGAATAGAAATAGAAATCTGACCATATCCATGTGTGACCCTCATTTGTCCCTGGGTCCCCTCACTAGTCATGGGAAAGGAGCTCCTGGTGGCCAAGATATTCTCCCCAGGGCAGGGCAGAAAGTAGAGCCTCACGGCCTGGCTTTGGGGCTATCTGGCCCAATCTTCCCACATCCTCCCATGCTCTCGCATTAGCTGTCTTACCTTGGCTTCTCAAGCGTATCTACGGATGAAGAAAGGAGCCCAGGCCTACAGGGACCTAGAGAGAGAGAAGAGGCTGTGTCAGGGCAGGCTGCCACCCAACCTGGCCAGTCCCATGCCCCTGCTTCTCCCAGCTCTGTCCTTCATCATCCATCCTCCCCTAGACCTGAAAACAAGGTGGAAATGGTGGCCCCATCCTCCTTCTCGCTTTTCAAACTCGATTCCCTTTTCCCCCAAGGACTGGTTCTAACAGTTTCCTGGAGTCAACCCAACTCTGAGCCCTAATCCTCCTCACTCCTGCCTGCGCCCATCTGGTGAGACCTTCTTTTATGAGCCACCTAAGAAACAACTAATGGTCAGTGCTTTCCAGTCTGCAAAGCACCTCAATGCACATCCTCTTACTCAGTCCTCACCCATTCGGCAGGGGAGGAAATCCAGGTGAAACAGCTTGCCTGTCTAAGAACACATAACAATAAGGGGTAGAGCCAAGACTGGAACCCAAGTCTCAAGACTCTAAAGCCAGTTGTTTTCCATCTCGTCCTCCATTTTATTGTCAGACTTTGTGGACCTTCTCTGAGAGGAGACGCAGTGGGCTTCCTCTCACAGACAATCCCATCACACTGCCAAACACGCTGCACACCCTGAATGAACACGCACGCCTGCTGTTCACGCACACATCTCATACAAAGACAGGCTTCCTGCCTGTACCACAGCACCCGCCCAGGGTGCCATATATGCTTCAATGACAGATGTGCACCTTTGAGAATGTGCACAGTGTAAATAGGCTCACATGCCTGCATATTCTTCAGTATGCAAGGCCCTGGAACACCCATGCCCATGTGTCTGTGAGCTCTTCCTGTCGGGTGTACACACGCTGTTAATAGCCATGACTCCTGGATGTGCAGAGAAGAACCTCCACATGCATGCATGGGGCAGCTATACATTCCAGGCCTCGCAGAACTAGCTTGTAAACAGACACACTTCCTATATGATCATTTTCCACCATCTTTTTCCCCCTCCCCCCAAATGGACCTGCTTGTTCTCAGGCATGATCATAAAGACACGTCTCCCTCTTGATATTTCTGTATCTCAGCCAGCGAGGTAATATGTGAGCCCCACACTCCCATGGCACATACGCACATTTAGACCTGCACAAGTGTGCTCAATGGCTGGACCTAGTACTCTGCGTGAAGCCCTGCATGAAGCTTGCTGTTCCTAGAGGAATCCCTTCCTAAACCTGGAGCCCCATTATCCATCTCCCACTCCTACCTGAGAACAGCAAGGAAAGACACAGGGAGCAGGAGAGAGCTGTGGAGCCAGACCTTGTCTCAGGGGCTGTATATATGGGGCAGCAGGGCAACCCCACCCCCACCTGCACCCAGTCCCTAGCCGGATTTAGAAAGGGCTGTTGTCACTAGAAGTATTTCCCCCAGGCTCCCCCCTCTTCCCAAACAGTGCTCCCCTCCCCCCTCCAGCTAGGAAACAATTGGAAGTGGTCGTCATTGTTATGGCATGGAGTGTGCAGGGTCTGAGTTCCAGGGGGCGGGGTGGCTCGAAGTGCAGCAAAAATATCTCCCAGGCCAGGCCTCACATTCCACAGCTGGTAGGAGAGGGACTGACCACGACCACCATGACTCTGGCAGGCAGGACCCTGGCTCTCCTGCAGGGCATTCCTGGCCGTTGACATTGCAGCCCCTCGGGTGCTGTGCCCCCTCTGCTGACCTGGCCCCGTTTCTGCAGTGTCCTCCCTGCTCCCCCGTCCTGGGTCCCATATCCAACTGTGAGATGGGAAGGGGCGAGTGTCAGCAGCAGAGAGGGATAAGAAAGAGTTGGGGGCACAGCCCCAGGGTGGGGGCTAGATTGGGACAGCTGGAAGGAGATTTCCTGGCCAAGTGGCAAGAACAACGCCCAGGGAGCTTAGAGGTGGGGACTCTGGCTCAGGCACTGATTTCCCTGGACCAGCGGGCAATGTGTTGAGGTCACTGAGCCTCAGAGCCAGCCCTTCATTTTATGGAGAGGGACAGTGCATTCTTTAAGGTCATACAGCTAATCAAAGCAGGAAGATTCAAGGCAGGAAACATCAGCAGATGGGGATGGAGCCTGGCCTGTGGAGGGAGGCTGGGAAGGAGGGCTGGGACCCCAGACCCACTGTGTATAGAGGGCAGGACCTAGCCACCCAGGGGTCCTAGTTTGGAGCTTTTTGCCTGACTCATTTTCCTAAATGCCCTGGCCCAGAGCCAGACTCTGTCAGCGCTATAGATAACACAGCTGCTCTGGGCTAGAAGGAGACCCCTAATCAAGACAGCTGTTGCCCACCAGCCTTTGGTGGGGTGACCTCTGTCCAGACCTGGAGGCGACTGGTGTTCTCCAGGCTAGTGGGGCAGAAGGGCAGGACAGGAAAATCTTTCCCTTTGCAGGCCCTGGGAGCAGCTGCAGAGGAGTGGGGAGAGGAAGCTGGGGCCCAGCCCAAGAGCACAGAACATAGCTGACGCCACACTCAGCAACGGAGAGTGCAAGCGTGACTGGCTCCGTGTCCAGGCAACCACTGCAGGCTTTGGTTTGAAATCCCCACCTCTTCCCAAGCACACCCTGCTTCAGCGCATGCGGATTAGTCCATCTGATTAGCTGTCAGTTTGGAAGGAGAGAAGCAGGCCTGGGGGATGGGGTGCAGGGCAGGTACATTTTGAAGGTGGGGTGGGCATAGCAGGGAAGGAAAAATCCAGGAGGGGGCCTCTGTGGGGGCTGCTTAGCAACCAAGGCGCAGTCTGAGGACACTGATTGGCTATGCGTATGGCTGAGACGGTCCCGGCCAGGCCCTGCCAGGCGCTGAGGAACTAGCCCCATTGGTGAACCTCAGGGATGGGTGTGGAAGGGCAAAAACTCTTTCATCCATCCCTTCCAGCTTTCCAAGCGCAAAACTGTCATCCCTCCCAATTTCCCAGGGCTTGGGCACAGATGCAGGTGATTGAGATGCTCAAAGGATACACAAAGGACACAGCCGAGCCATTACAAAGCCAGTGTCTTCACGACGGGCCAGCCACCTTGGCTGTGGAGCTGGGAAGCTTTTCCACATTTAGTAAAGCCAATCCCACTTTGTTTCCCTCCTTTCAGGTTTGGGGGGCTCCGGCCTGTTGATGTTTTGGTGTTACTGTTCTCCGTACCCTGTTGCAGAGCAGAACTCGCCTCCCTAACTAGGCTCTCCACCCCACAGCTCAGATTGGAGGGTCTGCTGTCTTTAAAGATCCCCACTGGTCCCCAGCCCTTCCAGCCCCTGCTCTTGGCTCCATAATGGTTCTCTTCCTGCTGTTTATGCTGTCTGCAGACTAAGCGGCTTTGCAGATTCCTTCATTCGACAAGTATTTGCTGAGTGCCCACTATGTGCCAGGCATTGTTCTGGTCAATAAGGATAGAACTGCAACCAAAAGAAAGATCCCTCCTCCGGGTACCTCTACTCAACTGTTTGTAGAAGTGGAATTCAGGCCCGAGCTTTGCAAACACACACATTCCCAGTGGGGAGAGTGAGGGGCCGGGGGCCCCACCACGTGGGGGTGGGTGGGGACCGTGCAGAGTGTACTACAGGGTGATAGCAGACAAGACAAAGGAGAACAGAGCAAAATGCTATAAATAAAAAGAGCTAGAGGGGGGAAGCTTCAGCAAGGTAGACCAAATAAGGCATGGAGTGGAAGGAAGGTGATCTGTCCCTCTGTCCTCGCCTCCCCGGCATTGTGCCTGCTTTGTCTGGGCTCTGTCACCACCCTGATCAAGTGTCAGGCCCAAACAGAGGCCATTTGCTGTGAACATGCCAGCGGTAGTTCAGAGGAAAAGTTGCTAAAATTACTACCAGGAATGGGGGTGGGGGACACACTAGGGCAAATTAGTGGAGACATTGGCATGGAAAGAGGGAAATTGGAAAGATGCCCCAAAAGCCAAAGGGAAGGCAGCAGAATGGGGGCAGAAAGAGGCATGAGACGTGGCCCAGGAGGAATGAGGCACCAGTTGTCTGTGCACACAACAGAGGGGACCCCCCCCAGGAGTGGAGGCCGACTCTCCCATCCGCCTGCCCCTAGAATCCCTGACCTTGGGGGGCCCCTGCCCTGGCTCCACACGAGCCTGGGATTAGGGAGCTGAGCTCTGTGCCTGTCTCAGGTTTCTCTTTGCAAACAGCTGCTCCTTCTTGTCATTCTTTTGTCTTTCTGCTGGCTCCAAAATCTTCTGTACCTCTGCATTTCTTCCCCCAAACCCCCATAGTCTCTGCTTTCTGAAGACAGTGGACAGCTGGAAAGACTGGAGCGGGGGTGGGTGTGGGGCTGGCCCAGTTCAGTTTGGAGTGGTTTGGGAAGGTGGGTCTCGCCTTCAGGGAGTGTTTGGAGGGGCACAACTCACCAAAAGGGAGGCTTTGTGCAAAGTGGCCAGTCTGGATCCCATGGCTAGAGGCCTCAGAGGGCATGAGGGAGGCAGCCTGGTGAGCTTCAGAGTCAGTCACAAAGGTCCACTTTGAAACCTAGCTATTCCATTTTTCTAGCTGTGTGGTCTAGGTCAGTCACATAACTAGTTTTGTCATCTATAACTGTGGTCCTCAACCCCCAGGGCTGTGCATCAGTACGGGTCCTTGGCCTGCTAGGAACTAGGCCGCACAGTAGGAAGTGAGCGGCGGGTGAATGAGCGAAGCTTCATCTGTATTTGCAGCCGTTCCCCATCATTCACATCACTGTGTTAGCTCCGCTTCCTGTCAGATCATTAGCGGCATTAGATTCTCATGGGAGCACGAACCCTACTGTAAACTGCACGTGCAAGGGATCTAGGTTATACATTCCTTATGAGAATCTAATGCCTCATGATCTGAGGTGGAGCTGAGGTGGTGATGCTAGCCCTGGGGAGCAGCTGCAAATACAGATTATCATTAACAGAAAGGTTTGACTGCAAAATAAATGTAATGCACTTGAATCATTCCAAAACCATCTCCCCTCCCCGGTTGGTGGAAAAATTGTCTTCCATGAAACTGGTCCTTGGTGCCAAAAAGTTTGGGGACTGCTGATCTATAACATGGGGACAGTCACATTTACTTTCCAGGGCTATTAAGACCATTAGAGATGGCATGAGTGAAGGGTCTAGCACACACCAGACTCACTGTGGGCCCTCACTAAGCAGCAGCATTTATGTTAGGAACACAGACCTGAGGAAGCCAGACTGTACACAGTAAGACCAGGTACCCTGCCACATAGGTTCTTTGTCCCCACCCCTCCCTCAGACCGCCTAAATCCATTTGGTTCAAGGGATGGTCCGGGCCAGAGTGGATCAAGCATCCTGCAGTCCTGTGGTCTCTTTGTCCAGACAAGACCCAAGGAGGCCAAGGTTCTCAGACTGTCCCACAGCCCTGCCCTGAGCCGGGAGAGGCACCACTGCCTGACTACTGCCCACTGAGCTTCCTTCATGATAGGACAATGTGTGTTCTGAGGCCCACCAGGAGCTGGCCAAGGCCTACTGGTGACATTGCTCAGGCCACTGGATGGGAGCAGGGGCCAAGCATCAGCTAAATGTTTTTGTGCCCTGACCTGAAGATCTCAGGGACCCTGGGTGGAGCTGGGCTGGCCCTAGTGTCTGGGAGTTGGGCTGTGGAGGGGCCCTTGGGAGATGGGCAGAACCAGCCCTGGGCAGACTAGGGGTGCTTCAGCAGTCCCAATTACCCCTGGCTGGAGTCAGACTGATCTTGGGATGCAGAGGGGCTAAAAACCTCTGGGAGGAGACTGGCTAGGATATCATCATATGAAATAATTGGGCAAACTGAAAAACAGCATCCTGGAGTCACCTGCTGGGTACTTTGGCACCCAGACCTGGGGCCCTGCACACTGCTCTCTCTGTGCTGTGCTCCAGCTGGGGACACACCACAGGACCCTGCTCCTCCATGAGGACCTCTGCTCTGTTCACAGATATCCCTGGGGCAGTCTCCTGGGGCTGCCAGGCCTGGCCCAGCACAGGCTGCGGCGACCATGGGACCTACGAGGAGTGGAAGGAAGTGGCTCAGTGAGGAGCCTGAGTAATGAGCTCGGTGAGGAGGCCGAGTAATGAGCGTCTGCGTCCGAGGGGAGAGGGCATTCTGTCCCTGATTACTCTTGTCAGAGGCCCCATTTCCTCAAGCAGGCCTCCCTGGGACCACTGCCTGTCTCCCCTCTTCTACCCCCACAACAAATGCAAGTGTGTGCACCAAGCACACGTGCCTACACACATGCACGTCTGTGTGCACGCGCACATCTCTGCACAAGCACCAGTGGCACAGAGCCCGAGCTACCTTCTGTAGCCAGTCTTAATCAGAGCAATTTTGTTTGGTGAACTCGCCAGGAGGCCTCAGTTCCAGTCCTCAGCCCAGACCAGCTGGGTCCCAATTAGCAGTCAGATACCTCACTGACCCCTCCCACATGCCAGGCTCTGTGGAGGCCTTTGACTCAAGGCTCCCACACGCTAGGGGAGCAGAAGGTAACACACTGGGAACCAAGGGAGATGGCTTGGGGCTAAACAGTGTGATCTAGACCTAGAACAACCCAAGGGCAGAGAAGCTCTTGCTCGGTGTGGGCTTGAATAGTCAAAGGTTTCAAGGTGGAGACATGGAACTGGGGTTTGAAGGGAGTCTAGGGCTTTGAGAACCGCTGGGAATCAGGATGCATCCTAAGCAGCAAGAGTCACACCATGACCAAAGGCATGGAGGGGGAGGGGTGTGGTGAGTTAATGAGGACTCAAACTGTGCTGTGAGGGGTCTGGAGACATAGGTGGAAGGAGAAAAAGGAGAAAGGGCTATCTAAGCATTAGGTGCCTCCCTGTGCTGTGTACCAAGCACAGTGTTTTACACACATGATCTCACTTAATGCTCACAATTGCCTGTCACATAACTTGCCTGTTATGGATGAGGAACAGGGTTCAGAGAGGCTAAGCTGTCTGCTCCAAGTCAAGCAGCAAGTGTGCACTGGGATTCAGACCCAGGTCTATCCTTCTCGAAAGTACTCTCTACTGACTCTGCCATGTTTCCCAGACCAGCAAAATGGACAATGTCCTGGAAGCAATGAGGAACTAAAGTTCTAGGACAGTTGTTGTGATGTCTTGAGAGCTGAGTTTGAGGGGCTTAGATGGGCTACTGTTGGGTGCTTTGAGGAAGAAGAGGCTGGAGGCAGGGAGACCTGAGAGAAGACTATAGGAGCAATCAAGGCCGACAGGAGAGCAGGCCCAGCAGATATGGAGAGGAAAGGCAAGGCTGGAAGGCATTTCTGAAGGAGGAATAAAACATCTTGCTGACAGACTGGATACAGGAAACGAAGAAGGAGGTCATGCCTGCATGATGTTGGCAAGGATGGGAATAGTGGCAAAAGGGAACAAGCTCTTAGGCAGGAGGAAAGACGAAATGTTCGGTTTGGGGGAGTTGGAGGTAACAGTGGGGCCACATGGAAGATGTTTTGAGTTCCTGGAGGAAGACGGAATCATGGGCCCAGTGGGCAGAACTGGAGAAAGAGAGCCGATTGCCCAGGGGATGCAGGAGAAGCCACTGGAGAGAAGAGGAAAGGCACAGGGAGATACCCACAGTGAAAAGATGGGAGAAGGAAGAGAAGTCCATGGAGAATGGAGAAGGAGATTGAAAGAGAGCCCAGGGGAACAAGAAAAGGGCAGTTTCCTAGAAGCCAAAAGAAGTATTTCAAGAGTAGCAGGTGGCTGGTAGTGTCGGATGCCAAAGAAAGGCTGTCAGGAAGAGAAGAGAACTTGGGTTATCTTGGAGCAAACAGCTTCTGTCGAGTCATAGGGCAGAGCCAGGCTACAGTGAGTTAATTAAGAAAAGGATGAGTGGACAGGAAGTGGAAGCAGTGGGTGTACACCACGCATTTGAGGAGTTTGGCGGTGAAATGAATGAGATTAAACAGCAGCTAAAGAGGAAAATGGCCAAGTAGCACGGTTTGTTTTGTTTTTAAGATAGGGCAGTCCTGAACACGTGAAGAGTGGGTGATAAAAGACGCCCTGTTTTGTTTCCCATTCCCTTCTACATTTTCCGGTTCTGTTTTCTTATTCCCATCTCTCTTTTCGGAAGCCTGGGGGGCAGTTTGGGAATACCTGGAGAATTAGGGTGCCAATGGGGGGGCTTGCAAACGTGAGACTGGCTCCCCTCCTCCAGATATGCACGCAGGGAGCTCGGAGCAGAGCTTGCCGCAGCGTGGCTCTCATCCCTGCGCCTTCTTGACTGCCTGAGAAGGGTGTCAGCCTCCTGACCTCCACGTGGGAGGACTAAAGCAGGCTGCAGGGCAGGGAGTAGCCCTAGCGAGTGATCTAGAAACCTAAGTAGTGCCTGGTAGCTTAGTGTCTTCTGCTTACTTTTGCCTCAGTATTTTTATTTTACCTAGAAAGATAACGTCCCTCATTTAAAGGCACGAGTGCCTCTACCGGCCTCAACGCATAACCTGGGCCTGGGATAACTTCCTGGTCTCTTGGTGCAGGGCTCTTGCCGGTGCAAGAGGAGGGTGGACGGCTCTGCTGTTTCTGTGCTGCAGAGCTGTACAGCATCCCTGAAGCTGGCTGTGCAAGCCTGGGCTCAGTGCGGAGCTTTCATTCCAGGTTTTTGCCACACATGCCCCAAAGTTCTCCGTAAGAATCAGAACCCAAGTAACTAAACAAACAGATACACACATTACACAGGTCCCTCTGGCCATGGGAGAGGCTGGTGAGTGACTGCCCTGGGTCTTAGACTCACAAAGTCAGGCTTGGAAGAGAGGATCTGGGGAGCTGGCTGCCGCTTGCCCCCAAGGGAGCTTTTTGGGGCAGCCAGCAGCCGGAGTGCCAGACTGTCCTCAGTCTGTGGACCAGACTAGTGGTTGAGAGTTGCTCAGGCTCAATGTCTGAAGCAAAGATGCAAGGGTCTTAGTTTCCCCACCTGCAGCAAGGAAAGAAGGCCCTTTTTCAAAGAGCTTTGAGTTTACTAGATTAAAGGAGCCGAAGCTTTCTGAGCAGGGAGAGTGGGAAAGAAGCAGGATGGTGCAGTTGTTGGTTTGTTGGGAGTGGGGAAAAATCAGGGCAGGGGTGCATGAGGAGGCTGAGAGGGGCAGACGGGGAGAGATACAGCTGAGGTCTAGCCATGGGAACAAAGGCAGTGGAGTGAAAAGGCCAAGACTGCAGAAAGAGTGGCAGAGCTGTGTGCCTGTGTGTCATGGAGGGAGGTGACCTTGTCCAAGGGCAGAGCCTCATGGTTCTGAGAAGCAGAGTAGGGGGCACAGCTTCCAGCCGGGCCTCCCCGTGCCCGGGCCCCTGTCTCTGAGATTACAGCCTTGGCTGCCAAGAGCAGATCCCTGGGGGTGGTGTGAAACAAAGCAAAATGCCCTTTTGTGGTGCTGAGTTCCTAAGAATAGCTGCGGCTGGGCTCGGGGAGGTGGGTCTTGTTCTCAGAGGTGTCCCTGTGCCTGGTGTCAGACAGTGCTGACTGCTAGTTGTTGGGCATGTGGAGGCCATCAGCCCACCTCGACCTCTGTTACCCACCTGTGCTTGTCCACAGGGACAGAGGCGGAGCAGGACTCAGAGGAGGACACAAAACTGGCCCAAATGTGTTAGTGGGGAGACAGAGGTCACGAGTCTGGAAAAGAAATCTGGCACCTGAAGCTGAAGACAGTGAGGCTCCCGGGAAGAGAGGCGGTGGGACAGAGGAGCCTGAAGGCGCCACAGGCAGAGACGAAGGACGTGTGGACAGGCCTTGTAGGATGCGGTGGAAGGAGGCCGACCCGGGCAGAGGAGTAGGGAGAGTAGGTGCAGGAGACCAGAACACAGAGAGGAAAGGGATGAGGAATTGAGGAGGGGAATGGAGGGGGACAGAACGAGGAAGGTGGGAAGGCAGTGGGTAGCCACACAGGGGTGGGGGGTGGAGCTGCTCTGGGAAGAGCTTGGGAAAAAGGCCCTCAAACGCCATTCCTGTGAGATAACAATGCAGTTCAAATCCCTCCCTAATCTCCCCTCCTATTATTAGCCCAGTGTCCCCTCAGAGAAGAGGCCACAGGTCCCCGGGCTCTGTCCTTTCCCCCATGCCCTTGGCTAGAATTAGACAGACGTGCCTGCGTGGTCATTTGCTAACCACAGTCCTTCTGGCTTCTGGGCAATGTCACCGGAGAAGAGCATGGAGAGGTGGCAGGAAGGTGACGGAAGGTCATAAGACCCCCTCTGTGGATGAGGCACTACCTGGACACCGAGGGGGTGAGGAGGCATGCCAAAGACCTTTGTGCTCAAAGGTTTTCAGGTCAATAAACTAGACACACCACCAACATAACCAAGTCCAGAGTGACAACAGTTAACATGTGCAAAATAACTGAAAACTTGAGCACATAACATGGGAACGCGGAAGCGCCATCGCCAGAGGGCAGGGCAGAGAGGAAGGGGTTCTCAGGAAGGTGAGCTTGGCCATGGGTCTTGAGGAGCCACGTCCACAGCTGCCGGCCAATGCTGTGCGCATTCTGAGGCAATAAGAGAATCCAGGGGACAATGGCTTCTGTGTCTAATTTTCTGGCCCGACGTCTGGAGGACAAGGTTGTCATAAGCTCAAACAAGGAGTAGCAGACATGGGTTTTTTCAGCAGACTGGTATTTGTTGCTTTTTACTTGGAACTGCTGTTTCTTTCTTATCCAACTTGTTGCTTTTATGTGTTCCCCATGGCCTCCCTCTTGCCTCTAGTCTCCCTAAATATCGTTCAATGTTTTGATATTTAAAATGGCCAAAAGTTATGTGTATTTTTATTTTGAGCTCTTTTGACTCTGACAAATCTAAATAAAATAAATACAGGATGAATAATGCACCAAAGAGGGGGAACAGCTGCTGTTCTCTGTGCCTGTGAGGGTTCCAGCGGCTCCTGCAGGATAAGGGACATAGATGAGATTCCCTGGACCTCGTTCAGGGAGAGGGTGGAGGAGGGTGGGGGTAGCTTTCTCTCTCTCTCTCTCTCTCTCTCTCTCTTTCTGTCTTTCCTTCTCTCTTTCAGCTTGCTTTCTCCTTCCTCCCTCCTTCCTTTCTTCTTTCCTTTCTCTCCATCATGAAAGTAATGCTCATTGCTTTAAACATTCAAACAACAAATCTATAAGGCAAAAGAAGTGAAGCCCCTTCCACTATTCACAATCCCATCCCCAAAGGTAACCCCAAAGATTAACAGGTGGGGAGTATCCTTTTGGAAGCTTTTATGTATGTGTATAAAATACACCTTGGGATTTTTTTTTTGTTAACCGGGATACACAAAAATGAAATGCTTGTAGTTTTTGGAGGCTTCTCCAGTCATGATTGATTCCAGGGGTCCTTCTTCAAGTGACTTGTATTTGGATAATTACCAGCGTCTTTAGAGACTAAACTGTAATCAGCTCTCGAAAATGAATCAAAATGAATGTTAAAAAATGATCAAAATGGCCAAGGAAAGTTAAGTAAGAGGGTGCTGACAAACACCCCCTTCCTACCTCAGCCCTTCTTTATCCCTGGACATCCCTCCTCTTGGGAGAGGGAGTCACCTGAACAGAGAGGCTCGGTCTGGGGGCAAGGGTGACAGAAAGTATGTGATGGGCTCACGTCATGGAAAATTATCCTAATATAGCAGAGAGGTTATTACCTATCTCTGCTGGTGAAAAAGACTTTTTTCCCTACAACAGCAACATTGACATAACGGTGCCTAATAATCACTTTTGCAAAGCCAGTTCTGAAATGTTGCATTTTTCATGCTCAGAAACTGATCTGGTCGTTTTTCTGTTTCAGACACTGTAGCTTTTCCTGAAGGTCACATTTGTACCTGTCCTTTGTTGTGAAAGTTCTAAAGTGGCCTCTAGCCAAAAGTCAATCAAAAGTTCTGACTAAGATCCTAATATAGTTGATGACTCTGATGCAGCCCTTGAGCTGACAGCTGGTGTGGCATGGCTGGCCGCATTCCCGATGTGAAAGCAGGAGACCAGAAGCACCTGAAACACCCCACTCTCTGCTCTGAGCGCCTCTGTGCTGCTCCCATGGGCTCTCTCCTCCCCACTGCAGACCCCACACTGAGCCAATGTTCATTCCTCCAGTTTCTACCACTTCTCAGAGACCCACCCTATGCCCTGGCCAATCAAAGGGAACCAGGCAGCATGGAAAAAAGGAAAGAAAAATACAAGGCAATTATTATGGATCCTGACAGAGCTCAGTCAATAGGTTCCTAAGATACAGAACCATCCTGTCTCGCAAACAGGGAGCAGGCGTGTGGAGGACCAAGGGTGGGCGGAGGGCTCCAAATCAAGAGAATGGAGGGTGAGAAAGGGAAGGGCAGGGAGTGGGGATACTGGTGAGCCTTAGCAAGGCCTCACCTCTCGGGGCGGTGCTGGGGGCCCTGGGAAGGAAGAGGAGTGGCCTGGCTCCCAGCCCCGGGTCCTCCTTCTCCTCTCCCACGCCTTATCGCACCTGCAGGGTCAGTGCTGCCCCGTCCCTGGCCCCATTTCGGGCCGCAGGAAGAGGAATCGAACAGGCTCTGGCTCACACTTGGAGTCTCAGCATCAGGTTGTCCTTGCCGCTGTGCCCTTGTTTTAGAAATGCAGCTTCTATCTTGTTCCTAAGACTTGGGCCCCACCCTGTGCCGCAATCTGGTAACAGCCCTAATTCCCTCTGCCAGAGGCCCTGTCTTGGTAACCCTCTTAGTTTTTCTGGCTCCTGTTTACTTCTCAGGGATTAGATTTTTCTCTTAAGCTCCAGCCTGGAAGCTGGGGGCCCTATTTCCTGCTACTAGAGTGAGACAGCATATTTTAATGACTAAGAGTTTAAATTTTGGAGTCAAACAGACCTGGGTTCAAAAGTCCTGGCTCTACCATGAAC
>RJWJ010033289.1:0-17984 GCA_004363605.1 Indri indri | reverse complement strand
TAGGATAATTGTGTGCTTAGCTTTCAAATTACCATTTCAATTACAATGCAAATGGACACATGCAAGCAATTTTATTTAAATGTATTACCTTTCTTTGCCTATTGCATTGTCATGGAGCCACTCTCTTCTATTTGCATTTCTGCAGCATTCAGGAACCAATATTTGCAATTATAGGGAATGGGAAATTGTGATTTGGCCCATAGAAGTTGGCTTCTTTTAATATTCTTTTTCCACTGTTAAACTCTGAATGATATCATCATTTCTGTTTCTATCATTTACATTTTTTTCATTACCTGTAAGCAATTCCAAATATAATATACTTTTTGGATTAAAGAGGCTCCATGGTTCTTTCATAGTTATACATGTCAAATTTTTTGCACTTCTGATTTTTACATTTTCTGTCACTGGAAGGAGGTGAATATACTTTCTGCAAAATTCATATTTTATGCTATATTTAATTTTTTCAAGCCATCTAGTTCAATTCCTTCTTTCCCACTCCGAAGAACACTATGTGCCATCTAAACAATCACAATTTAAGGTTGAAAAGTGAGGAAATTTTAATAGCTCCATCTTCACTCTAAGTTTTGGCATTTAAAAATATGTATAATTTTTCTAACTTTTGTAAAAAAAAAATTCCTGCTTTATATAGCTTTTGCTTTTAACTCCAAATTTGAAAAGCAAGAGGAGTGGGGTATATAATGGCTATAATATCCTAAAATGACTATCCAAGGTGCTACCATTAATCAGCAGCTAAGCCACTAACTGAGCTAAAACTCACAATTTGTTCCTCTCTGCCAGACAGATTCTTGTAGTTTATACGTCTGATATTTTAATTAATGAATTCAAGTTGTGTATTTTCTTTTTCACCAGAGAAGTCAATAACACTTTGCATCTGTTAATTACATATAAGAGCCAGTTGTGGGTGACAATGTGGTCTCTCGACATTCAATATTCAAAGACTTGCACTGAAAATTCTCAACACAGAGAAATCTGTGGAGGGGAATTACTGGGAAAACAGAAAATCCCTCCCACCAAAATTCTTGTTTTCAACATAATTTCATTATAGTTAGGAAGCGTATGTATATCTTCTGTTATTACTAACCTTAGTTGCAGAACGCTTAAAGGCCAATCTCTGAATTCTACAGAATAGCTTAGTGTTGAATGTTGTCTAATCAAATATAAACCCTATTTTTTTTATTTTACTATAATCGTCAAGTCATTTAATATCTTTATGTATCCCTGTATTGATCATGTGAAAATAACAGCATTTCTCACCTCTCTGCCGCAGGCAATTTAATAAATTATTAATATTTATTGAGTATCTTAAACTACTGCCTTAAAATGTGTACACTAATAGATAGCGGTATGTGAGAAAAAAAGGCTTCAAGGATGACCTCACCTGTGTTACAACGTTGACCTTTGCACAAACTCAGATAATGGGTGATGGGTTTTTCCACGACACCATAGTTAATATATGTTTCTCCAACCCACTGCTCCTAGCAATCGCCTTTGCTTTTCAAGGAAACCCATCAATATGCTTTAGAGGCACTTCATCATTATCCCTTCTACTCTTTGCGAATAGTGAGTAAGAATATATTTGAGGCCTTCTAGGGCTATATCCATTTCCCACTTTCCTCTTAAATTGTCTCTTGCAGTTAAATAGAAGGAAATGAGCTAGCTAAGTGCACAGCTTACATGTACTCAATCAAAAATGAAATTTTACCCAACTCTTGATTATACAGGCTCTGCAGGGGGAAATTCAGAGGCATGAGAGCCACAGTCAGAGATTAGTGACTATTAAACACTACGTATTCAAATAAAGTGACTTTTTATTTATATTATATATGCTCTATGTTAATGAAAACATTACATTTTCATTACGTATAATTTTAATTTGAATTTAATTTTAAATACAATTTTCTACATAGTTATTTCCCATATAATATAATTCAAGGATTGTAGCAGAAACATACAGATATATACAGGTCACAAGAATTTTTAATGTGCAAGGAATATTGCATCAATACTTAGAGTGAGGTGCTATTAGAGAACACCAGAACTTGGAGCCATTCACTTGAAAAACGAAACAACATGCTGTAGCTATGCTGAGGTATTAATGTGTACATACCTAAAATAATCAATAATATATTGGAACTCATTAACCATTTATTGAATGCTCACCATGGATCACTATGCTCAGAATCAGATGTGCAAAGATCAATGGGAAGCAATGCTTGCTCTCAAGGAGTAACAAACATATAAATAATATTATAGAAAAAAGTACTAAGTGCTGTAAGAGAGCTATCGAAGCACACAGAAAGCAGGAAAGGAATCGCAGAAACGGCAACAGGTAAGATGAATTTTGAAGAATAGGTAGGAATTTTCCATATAAATAAGTGAGGGAGGGACTTTCAGGGCAAAGAGGTGATTAAAAAAATTAAAACACATGGTATGCTCCCACAACAGATATTCTAATTAATTTGTTAGGGGAAGAGAATATGAGAGAAATAGAGTTAGAGAACAAATAATGAGGCTAGAAAAGGTAGGTTAGGGTCAGATTTCAAGGAACCTGAGTATCATGATAAGAAATTTGGACTTTAGCCTCCAGGTAATGAAGAGGCAGCAGAGGATTTTAAGCCATAGTGTCGATCAGTGGTTCTTAAGGAGGTGTCGGGAGTAGGAAGTGCTTTTGTCTCCCGGGGTCGTTTGGGAGTGTATAGGGACATTTTTGGTTGTCAACACCAGATGTGCTACTGGCATCTAGCAGATAGAAGCCAGGGATGCTGCTAAGCATCCCACACTGCACAGGACAGCCCCCACAAGAATTAGCTGCTCTAAAATGCCAATAGTGCTGCTGTCGTAAAACGCCGACGTAGCCAATGAGGCAGTTTAGAAGAAGTCTACACGGTGGACTGCCCTTTTTGGAGGCCATTGCTATAGTTCAAGCAGAAAACAAAGAAAACCAGAATTAAGGGACTAAAAGTACTTCAAAGGAGACCCAATGGATAAACACTTAAAAATATGCAACTTTACAGCTTATCCAATACAGATTTTGAGATAGGAGGAAAACTCAAAAATGACTCTGAGTTTTTCAGACTTGGATGATGTGGGGAGGTTGTGGAGTTAATCAAGTTGGGGTAATTACAGAAGTTTAATTTATGAGGTGCTGAGTTTGGGATTTCTGTGGGTTCATCACATGGAGACATATGATAGGCAATTAAACACAGAGAGCTGGGACTCTGGAAAATAGTTCATTGATTCAGTCAAACATCAAACATTTCCTGAATGTTTTAATCCAGGTAAGTGGAATCATGAAACAATAAGACATAACAGGTACCCTCATTCAACTTAGCATACTCTTCAGTCAGGAAAATAGATAAATAAAGGTGTAGGTATATAGATGGCATTTGTCATTTTTTCCTAAGAAATTAGTAACAAAATTAGTAGCAAGTTTTTAAGATAATATTAACATGAGATGACAATGGTGTGGTGAAACAGGCAATCTCATACAATTCTGATGGGAGTGCTATCTAGTATAATATCTTCAAATGGTAATTTGTCAACGTGTTAGAGAAGTTCATCTTTTCGCCAAGTCATTAAAGTTCTATAAAATAGACCAGGCACAGTGGCTTATGCCTGTAATCCTAGCACCTTGGGAGGCCAAGGTGGGAGGATCCCTTGAGGTCAGAGTTCGAGACCAGCCTAAGTAAGAGCGAGACCCCGTCTCTACTAAAAATAGAAAAATTAGCCGGGCCTTGTGGCACACACCTGTAGTCCCAACTACTAGGGAGGCTGAGGCAGGAGGATTGCTTGAACCCAGGAATTTGAAGTTGCTGATGCCACAGCACTCTACTCAGGGCAATGGAGTGAAACTCTGTCTCAAAAAAAAAAAAAAAAAAAAGTTAAATAATTAGAGATGAATTAAAACTTTCATGTGACAGGATATATATCAAAACATTATTTATAAAAGTGAATAGTTAGAATGCCCCTAAATTGTTGTATTGTGAAATTAATTATCATTTTATGAGCGTTAACACTAAGAAGACATTAAAAGAATGGCTAGTGGCATGGGAAAATACCTGTGGTTTAAGGCTAAGTGGAAAAAATAATCCAGTAGATAGATAAACATATGAAATGAAAAATAATTTTAAATTGATTATATGAAGGTGATAGGATAAAAAGTGATACAAATATCACTTTTTAAATATTGTTATTCTCTGTGTTATATGAAGAATGATTGGAATACACAGCCTTTTATGCCAAGATACAGTGTTTTAACTGCATCTCGAAAGCAACCAGAAGCTATTGAAAGATAGAGGGATGATATTACACACACACACACACACACACACAGACACACACACACATAATACTATACATGCACCTACACACACTGTAATTTTAGAGCTAAGTCTAATACATACAGTTCTATGTATACACAGATACAAATTTGTGAGGCCTGTGTAATTGCCTCTTGTACATTTACATATATTGACTTTTTTTTTTTAACTGAGACTTTGAATTCATTGAGATGTAAATTTCAACTTAACAAAATACACAGGTAAGAAAAAAGGCACAGAAAGAATTAGAAAATACCAAATCTAGAAAGGGCAACAGGCAGGCATAAAAGAGCAAACAGATATCTGGAAAGTTAAGGGAAATGACAAGATTGCAACTAGGGGTTCTTTGTTGAGTCCAAAACAAGTTTTCCATGCCTAAAACACAAGCAGCTGTATGTTTTTAGAGGGGAAAAAGAAAAAAAAAAACAAACATAAAACCAATTGACCAATTTTCCTTTAAATTCATAGATCATCAAATTCAATTGGATAATCAACACCTCTTTGCAATCATGCTGTTCTAGCATTTCCTGTTCACACACTTTGAGATGATCAATTTTATCCTCCTCCTAAAATCTCTCCCCAAGCCTCCCATCTCTTCGTTGCCAGTGTGTCCTTTCCTTACACTTAATGGAGAATGGAAGAAGCTGGAACCTTATGGTTCACTCTGTCTTCAACTTATTTGCATCTACACCAGTCTTTTCCATCTTCTTCTTCTTAAAAGTCCTCTCAAATTTTCTGGACCTTATTCCCCAACCTTATTCGAGGACTTTTCTCCCTTCATTATCCATCTCTTACTTGTCTTAAAAGCACATTCTACATTTCTTCTGTCACCTGTTCCTCCCTTCTCATTAACTCCTCTCTCCACCCCAAACTGAATTCTGTCCCCGACAATCCACTGAAACTTCTCTCACAGGGTCAGTAATGAATATGGCATTATCCTGTATGTCCTGATCACATTATCGTACATTTTCTAGCAGGTTCAACACAGTTGTTTGCGTCCTCCTTCTGGAAGCACTGCCACAGAGCCACACCAATCTTTTGACTTTGCCGGATCTCACATTAGCATCCTTTTCTGTCTTTCCTCTACCTGGTCTTTGCAGGTGAAATCTTTCCACCTGTATCCCTTTATCTCAAGCCATATTATTTCCTGGGTTATGTCCTTGCTTATGGTTTTAAATACCATCTACTTATTCACAATTTTTTTATTTTATTATGCCAGCCTAGACCTCTTTTCTGATTTTTAGGTGTGTTTATACAATTGAGTTTTCCTGGATGTCTCATAGTCACCTCCAATAAAGCATGTCCAAACCTGAGCCCTTCAAGCCCCCCAAACTGGTTTCTCCCCCATAATAGTAAATGGAATCATCCATCCAAACAGTAGTACAAATCAGTTACCAAAGATTTATTATTTTGAGTGCCTTCTAGACACTCCCCACATCAAATCCAAGTATGTAGGTTCTACCTGCATACTATCTTCCATCAATCCATGGCTTCCCCGTCCCTACTGATGACATCTCTGTCTATGCCAGTATCATTTTTTGCCTGAAATCCCGCAATACCCTACTAACCAATCTTCCTATTTCAATCATACCTTCCCTCCCCTGACCTAACCTGAGTTTCATTATCTACCCGGAAGCTAAAATCATCTTTGAAAAATATGAATCAGATCATGTTGCTCCCCTGCTAGTTTCTTTCCTGGCCCCCTACTAAACTTAACATGATGTGCAGTCTGTCTCCCCAGTCTTCAAGGCCATGCTTGGATCCCTAATTCACCTCTCTAACTTCGGTTTCTGTTCCTACACCCTCCTTTCCAGCCCTCTGGCTGGGACACACAAAGGGAGGTCTTTTCTGCCTCCAGGCTTTTAATTTTGCTTTTCCATATGCCTGGAATGCTTTTCCCTGGCCTCTTCACACTGCCTTTCTTTCTATATTTTGGGTTTTTCTCAATATTATCTCCTCAGAAATGTACTTCTTGACTAATACATAGACAAGCATTTTTTTTGTTTTCATTTCAATGCATTATTTGTTCCTATCACTGAAAATCATAAATTATGTTTATTTATTAATGTATTTGTTGATTGCCTTTCTTGACTTCTAGAATGTTATTCCCTTAGGGCAGGAACATTGTCTCGTGCAAAATTGTACATGTGGTACCTACAAGAATACCTGACACAATCAAGTATAAGGTTGCTCTTTTTCCAATAAACAGTTAATGAAATAGTGTAAGTAAAATAACTGAATAGGACATGTTAGAACATCAGGGGTTATATACTGAATTTGCTAATGTTATCTTTAGTAGACCATATGCTACATGTTTCTCTTGGTTTCTGCCAAATAAATAAGGAGCTGCATTTTAATTATCTATAACTTACGAATTTGTGTCAGATTCGAAGTGATTTAAAATATTAAAATAACCTGGGGTATTCTCATATGTATTAATTCATATGACAAATAATTGTATTTGTATTTTGATGATAAAATTACAACCATTTGTCTTGAACATGGCACAGATTCAAACAGAATTTCATTGAAAACATGAAGAGAATTTGGCTCCTATCTCTGTGATTTAATATCAGACAGTTTGCATTGAGAGCTCACTTGTAGTATGTCTTCTGGGTAGCAGCTGCAGCTGTGGTTTGCAGGGGCAACTGCTGTTCATATTTCTGTCTCTTCACCTGAGAAGCTATACTCTGTCTTTGTTGCCATTGAATCATGACCACTTAGATTACTGCATGCTCCATGATGCTGCCATCTCCTAGCACTAAACAGCATACGCTGTCTTGTTCAAAGTTGTATTTCAACGCTATGTTTCCCCTCTGTATTTTAGATGAACTTACTTTTGCTCCTAACACTACATTCCTTGAGTTATAAGAGTTGTAGAAGCATAATAATACCAATGGTGAGGATGGCAATGAAAATGATGATGAATTTGGTGCTGGTGTTGATGCTTTATGGTAATGATGGTGGCAAATGAAGTGTGTCTTGATTCTCTACATATACTAAACCCTGGCTATGATGCTATTTGGATGACTTTAATTAGCATCTGCTTAATTAATCAAAGTAAGAGTTAGAGATGCTTCTTTATTCCATTAAGGATATATTTTAAAGAAGGACTAGAACACATCTGGCTCTCAAATTCTGGGTTTTCTTCAATCATCAGCCTCATCTCTATGGTACTTATTTAGTAATGTTTTCGCTTGCCTTCCAGTGGGCACACAAAAAGGGAAGAATGTTTTAGTCAGAAAGGAAACACTTTTCATTTACTAATCATGAATTAAATGCTATACTCTATGACAAGAATTGCCAATATTGTGCTAAATGCTTATTTAACAATTATAATATGTAGTATTTCTTTAATTTTTAATTGATCTATGTTAATGAGTTGCTAACATGGAAACTATATATTTGATTTATCTGTGGCATTACACAAATGTGCTTAATCCTTTTTTCTTAAATGAAATTCTATACTCTCTACTATAATTAAAAAGCTTATGTTTCTGTAAAAATGGATTCTTACCTAGCTCAAAATTGTAAAGTAAACAAAAATAATTGCACATATGTTTCTATTTGGTTTATAGTTTTAAGAAAATTTAATTATAGAGAACTGGTCTATCCTACATTTTTATCATAGAAATGTATCTATCCATTTATTTTTAATAATATGTTAAGCAGTCATGAACTCTCCATCCAGCCAAATAACTTCCATTTACCTATATGTTCTTTTCCTTTGCCATTTTCTCTATTTCATTTAAGAAATTGTTACAGTAAGTATTTTATACCAGGAGAGGTCACATAGTTTTTTATTAAATTTGTCTTCAGAAATTTTCCTATTTCTGAAAATGTTAATTTGAAACATCAGTGTTGACAATTACTAAAAGGCCAGGTTCTGTGGCATGTACTGGCAGTCCCAGATACTTGGGAGGCTGAAGCAGGTGGATCACTTGAGTCCAAGATTCAAGGCCAACCTGGACAACATAAGAAGACCCCATCTCAAATAAAAAAAAGCAGTAACTAAAAACATTAGAATTTGTTCTGTTGTTTGGTTTTTGGCAAATTTTGTCATTGTATCCTTAGTGGACTAAATAGCATTTTTTATTTGTTTCCAAGAGATAAGTAGAGGTAAAGACAATTATTAAATTTACTTCATTTACATATTAATACTCGACATGTATATGATTTAATTTGTGGGTTTAACACATGGGGTCCTATAAATTATTTAACTAAAAATTATTTTTTGTGGGTATATTACATAAAGATTGTGCCTTTATAAAACTATGCAAATTACATTCCGATAATTATTATTTCATAATACTGAGTTTCATATGTCTCTGTCTTCACTTTTCGTGGATATATAATTGTTCTCTTAATTTCAATGATTAATTTCTTCTGAGGCCTTGCATATTTAACACATATTCTCAAATTGCCATTCCTTAAGTGACTTGAAATTTTGTATTATTTTGAATTATACAACAGGAGTCTCAAACAATAAATGCCAACTATTAGGATCCTTTGCATTCCAAAAGAGAAAAATGTTAAAAATGACTCAATCAACATGTTTTTGCTAAAATCCTATTTTGGGTTTAGTTTTAATGAATACCATAAACGAAGAATAAAATATTGTATCATATAGATAATCATAGCCATTTCATCTTTGAAGAGATATCTTCGGATTCTTTCATTTTATAAATGTGTAGCTAACTTTCAGGAAGGTAAAATGACTTGTTCAAGACCACATAGCTTATCAGCAAGAGGCTTAGGGTTAGAACCACAGTATCTTGTTCAACAGACTCAGAAAACATTTAAGCTGTGCACGAATTACAGGAATATTCCATCTTGGTCTAAAGTTATTAAGCAATTTTTTTTTAGTCTAAATTCCTTACCTGTACTTCCTAGGGTTAAGACTAGTGAGATGCAATGAGAAGAACAAAGACCTTTCAATAATAATAGATTTCAGTTTGAACATCAGCCGAGACAGTGACCGTGTGCCCTTGAACAAATTTATAATATCTCAGAGTTTTTGTTTCTTCATCACAGATTTTGTGTCTCAGAGATAATAAAAGGTATACAGTTTAAGGCACTGTCAGAATCTAGAGATTTTTCAATCAATGCTAATTTTCTTTTTTTTTTCCCAATGTGGTGTGATTACATTTACAAGCAGATAGTCTTGCCTTCCTAGCTAAGGGATGTATGCGACAATTAGATATAAGTGGAAGAACAGGTGAAAAGAAGTCGGGCTAAAGAAGTGATTCATTTTGTTCCCAAAATGTGTGCTAAAGAAATAAGAGGAAGCTTTCTAAATTCACAAGAACTCATTGTTAGAAGTGATTTTATAACTGACAAACAACAGAGTTAGTTAGAATGATAAGGAGATAGAAAGGGGCTAATTAGAGTAGAGCAACTAAATCATAATTCCATTCACTTCCCAATTCTATTAATACAATCCACAATCCTTGTATAAAAAGCATTTTGATTGACAACTCAGTGTTTTTTGGAAGGAAGGTACTTTGTCTACGTAACAAGCATACAATTAAAGTCATAAATGGGGTCTTGAGATTTCATATATCTTAATATGTATGTCCCCCATTTTGAGGTAGAACCACATTCTATGCTGAGAAATATGAGAACATATTTGTTTATGACACTGTGTAGAATAGAATATGCTATAATTTCTTTTATTGCATTTGAGGCCACTCCATTGAGTATATTGAAGTACCCACAAAATATCAATTCTTCAAATTCTCTTTTAACATCCATGGCACAGCTAGCCAAGAAGACCAATCCTGACCGCTACCTGGAATGCATGTGTGACTGAGAGTCCTTTTCTCCATCCAAGAGCAAATGGAAACTTGGTCCTGGAATTGCACTTATTTGATGGATATTTACAATGAATATTAATGTTAAAATTAATGAATAAATATAAGGAAGTTACAGATTACAGTGGGGAACATAGATTGAAAAGGGAAATTGTCTCTGAACAGTAAAAAACACATGCAGAATCCGTGATCTTACTTTTACTACTGACTATTTCAAAATCAAATCATGCTAAGATCTGCTCACCTCTATGTATAGATAGCCTGGTATAACTGATTGTTCTGCATCAGCCTCTTACTCATTTCTTTCAAACAAAAAGAAAAAAGAAAAAAAACAAAACACTTTGGGCATCTGAAGATTCCTAAGTCTAGAAACATAGCTTTTTTAGAAAAGTCTTTTCCAGAAAAGTTTTCTTTTTTTCTATTTTTCAAGCCATCATCAAACTGTCAAATATTTAGATTACTCATATAGTGCCAGTCATCTGAAAGAGAGCTGAGAAAATTTAATCAATACAGGCAATCATTAGGGTGTTTTGTCTGCATGGCAAATCCAAACATCTGTGCATATTCGAACATATGAATGTTACTAAAATATCTGGAGAACCAACTGAATTTTTACAGTTTTAACAAGAATATGTTTTTCCATTTGACGCAGACTCATACTGTCAGGTTTATCCAGCCCTTCTTTAATTGATTTAATAATCTGCATTACTTCGTACTTCTTGATAGTTTAAAGACTGCACATTTTTCCTAATTTATAATTCATTTGGATAAACTATTGCTTTAAGTAGAGTTACTTTAGTTTGATGAGATATATAGTCAACAGAGTCACAGCAGACATGTTTTAGTATATAAACTAGGAAAAAATATAATATTTAGGTAATGCATTAGCATGAGGTTGCATAAGACAACTACAGAATAACCAGCGTCCTTCTTCCAACTTACTGTCTTAAGTGGATGTACATTTTATTCCTGTACAGTTCAATGCCGTAAGGGATATTTTTATAGTTTTGCAGAGATAATGGAAATACTGATAGTCAAAAGTACCAATATACCTCCTTCCACCAGCATTGTGCTCTATTATGTTTTATGTACCACTTAGGTCTTACTGAAGAACATATCTGAATAATTTACTACGTAAATACTTCGAAAATAAATAAGACAACTAAGAGATATTCCTGACCAATACGCCAAGTCCAGTTATATGTATAGGTTGAAAGTTTAATACTGAGTTGTAATCCAGAAAAGTTGAAATGTTCCAGCTTAAGTTTTGAGGTGTTTCACTCTTTTTGGAGGGACGTGAGTAGTGGCTGGCTCCCGGCCCACATCACAGACCTGGTGAACATATTGGGCAAAGGAGACAATCATTAATCAAGAACTTCACCTGCCTGAGTCTCAGGGATGGAGAATTTCCATTTACCCTTTGAGAAGTCCTCTGCCATATGCTATTTGGAAAGGCTTGTCTCCTCTAGATGCATTCCCCTCACATCTAAAGGTAGCATTATCATTATCAAAATGGGAGATTAGTCTATGCTAGTTATTATATTCTAGTCATATGGTAACCAGCTGTCCTGGTTCATCTGAGATACTATAGAATGATTTCTTGGCATACACAATTTCAGTGCTACAACTAGGAAATCTCCAGGCCAGCAAGGACATGTTGGTCACTCTAAGTCTAGAATAGGTTCATTTCCTGAGGTCTTTTTATAATTTGCCAGTCATTTAGTAGATTTAAAAAAAAAAAAAATGTTGTTGTTTTTCCTTGTAATATCAAATTTTGTCATGTGCATGCTCTCTGAATTTTTAAAATTGAGTTTTTCATTAGTAAAACCATAGAAACCAATATCTGACAAATTTCAATTAAAAAAAGAAATTTTCCTAAAAAGAAAAGAAAAAATCCCTTTGAGAAGAAAGCCTGGTACTGATGCCATTGCTTAGGTCCCTGCATTTATGCTCTCTACCTAAAGATAAAAGGTTTCTTAAACTTTTCTTCTGGAAAAATAAAAGACCCACTTTCCTTTTATACAAACTACCTTCCAAACCTTCATCCTAGACTTCTTGAACAAAATAGGGGAGTAAATCAGAAGGCTTAGTAGGAACTGCAGCCTAAGCTGTGGGCACCTTGGCTTTATTACCTCTTGCTTGGAATGAATGTGGACATCAGTCATCCTTCAGTTCTTCCCAAATGGGCCGTTTCCACCACACACCATCTCCTACAGCAGAAAGCATTGCCAGTACAAAGAAGGGATGTGGATGGGAGTCACTGACATATGCCTATAATTCCGATGTCTAATTAACCCACCCTCTGTCTCTTAGTGATTTCAATATCAAAACTATCCACAATATCCATGTATTGATTACACTGTTTAAAAAAAAAAAAAAGAAACTTCTCTTTTCTAAACCAGTTTTTCCCACCTTTCACATACAAATGGACTTAAATATTGGAAATGAAGTAAAAAAATGATTTATTAAAGATATTGTGTTTTTTTGGCATAAATATAACACTTGCCCCTGTATGTATACATATGGCAAATCAGAAATGCAGATATTTTATCCAAGCTAAATGACCTTGGATATTATTTTTATTTCTATACATTTAGGATATCTGGGGCTCATAATCGAATGCCACTTTCCAATTGATACCTTACTGGCAAGCTCTCTACCTATTGGCTTGCTCTCAGGGCCATTCTATCATTCACAAGATGAATGCCAAGCATCTCAAGTCTTTTCTGTTTTCTTAATCGCTTGTTCTCTCAAGTTTGGATGTGGTAGGTCAGTGTCAAAGTTATATTTTGCCTCTTTTGGTTCTTCAAAGATAGTTAGAATTCTAAAAGTGACCAAGTTTTTTAACTGTACTTCATCTATGCACTATAGCTTTGTTGAGGATAAAACATTCCCGAAAAATAAAAATCTTTTACCATTATCATTGTCATTGGACATTTTTGTCTTCATTAACATTATCAAATAACATTTCCTAGAACATGGTGTAGGAGGAATCACTATGGTAAAAGTGACATAAAAAATGAATACAATGAAGAAGTAGAATCAGAGGTAAATGACATGTCAAAGGTCACACAGTAGCATTTTAAACCCAAATCTTCTGACACCCAGGCCAATCCCTGAAACCAGTAGAAGATATTAACCATCCCCACTGCCCTTGTTGCTGGCACTGCATTTCCTCAGTAATAAGGTTAATGTCACACATCTGACTCCATGAATCTCTGGCTCCTACCAGTGTTACTCTATGATGATGTTTTCCTCCCTAGGTTTCTGGCCTGGCCAATGTCTAGACTTCTTGGGCCTTATCTGAATATTCTTTTATGACTAAGTCCTCAGTATCCACCACCAAGCATCCCTATTGCAAATGCTCTATTCACAACCCTATTGACAGACAGCTGTTTGAATATTAACCTCTCTATACCTAGTTCTTAAATACATAAAAAACTTAAATGTATTTTTTCTACCACTTTCCTGTTATTCAGCTAATTTAATACTATTCTATATTTTCTTCTGTAAAGGAATATTAAACAAAAACTTATTTATTTATTTATTTTGAGACAGAGTCTCACTCTGTCACCTGAGCTAAAGTGCCGTGGTGTCAGCCTAGCTCACAGCAACCTCAAACTCCTGTGCTCAAGCAATCCTCCTGCCTCAGCCTCCCAAGTAGCTGGGACTACAGGCACGTGCCACCATGCCCAGCTAATTTTTTTTTTCTGTATGTTTTTAGCTGTCTAATTAATTTCTTTCTTTTTTTTTTTTTTTTTTTTGGTAGAGACGGGGTCTCACTCTTGCTCAGGCTAGTCTCAAACTCCTGAGCTCAAACGATCCGCCCGCCTCGGCCTCCCAGACTGCTAGGATTACAGGCGTGAGCCACCGTGCCGGGCCCAAAAATGTATTTTAAGAGGTTAACTTCAATAATTTTTTTTCTTTCTTTCCCCTCCCTCCCTCCCTCCCTTCCTTCTTTCCTTCCTTCCTATTTTCAGGCGTTATAATACTTCCTAACAAATTGGTGTAAATACTGATAGCTCACTAAAATCCCATTGGTAATAAAAATCAATGTAAACAGTTACTTACATGTTACTGAACATGTATTCTAGGTTTCTTTAGGCGCAGAAGTCTCCAATTATTTTTAGAGAACATTACTTAGAGAATGAAAAAGTGAAAGACAATTTTCTGCCTATGAAAAGGATGTAATTACCATTAATTCCTTTCAGTGAGGCATAAAAAGGTGAGTAACCAAGCAAAACAATTGGTCAGCTTCCTTACCAAGCTGTCTTGAGCTGAACGAATTACTTATAGTTTAGTTCCATATATCTATATGGATAAATATCTATTAGGAACTTAGGTCCATTCATAAAAATAGCGTCTATGAATGCCTAAATTAATTCTTTACTGTTGTCAGGTTTTTACTTTCCTCAGGAATCTTGTCATGAATTATAAATTAATTTTAGTTAGATGTAATACACTTTCACCTCTTTTTTTTTTAACTTGTTGAAAATGTACAGTTGTTATAATTGATCTTGCCTAATTGAATCCTATGTTGAGTGTAGACCTTGTTAATCTAATTTAGATTATAAACCCAGTTAGTCTTCAGGGATTTTACAGACCTCATTACATTCATCCATAGATTTTACTCCTCTTTCTTTCTTCTCTGGAAAATCTAGTCAATCGATGCTACAAAAAAAAAAAAAAAAAAAAAAACGACATTGGGTATTTTACCCATCTGGTTGTGCCTACATGCTCGTCTGCTTGCAGTGAGCTATCTGCAAGAGAGTTTTATCTTGCTTATTTTATTCCACATGTTATCTCATTTTTACCTTATTCCATTCTATCCAGTATCTTGCATAGAGTCTTAGAAATGCTATCACTTACGAATCATTCAAGAGATGATTTTCCCTACTCTGATTAAATATTGAAAATCTGTGAACATTACTTCTAACCTTTTTCCCCCTCTGACTTAAATATGAAGTATAAATTGTGACAATCTACTTTTATTATTGAAATGGCTTCACCTATTGTGATTATCCAGCTGCTGTTCATATTTACTCAATATCTAATAATCTAATACATACATCAGTATTTAACATTCTATTTTGAAGATGGGTTTGAGTGAGGACATTGTATTAATAATAATTTATTTTTCTCTTTTCATCAAATTCTCTCTGTTGGTCCTCACGTACATGGCGGCATTGGACATAAAACCTGCTTTTACAGAGTTGATAATCAAGTAGAGGGGATAAAACAGTTACACAGATTGTTTAATAGAAGGAAAAATGTAAGAGAGGTGCCAGAGTTATGGAATAACAACATGTCTTCTGTTTATTCTATTTCCTTTTAGTCCTCATCTTGGCTCTGACACCAGTTTTGGAAAATCAAGAGTCACGTGTGATCCTAGTTGCAATGCGCCTGGCTGGCTGTCCTTGTCATTATCCCATTCTGGCCTTTAGCCAGACTATTTGCATGTCCTTATCCCACAAATAAGTCAACTCATTCCTTGCGCAGGCATTGCTAACCATATGCTCCTACCCTTCTCTGGAAGTCTTGCTAGAGTAATTTAGGCAGAAGCAGTTATTGTTAAATCAAGAGTTTACCATCTTGAGAACGACAATGTCTAGTGACCCTGTAGAATCATGAGCTATTGCTTATTCATTGCCAGCACTGTCTTCTCCTTGAATCTCTATCAGTATCATGCTGACTCTGGAAATTTGGACAACAGGAGTTAGGGTTTATGAGGCAGGCCAGCTGGTTTTGAAGAGCCAGATGCTCTAAAATACTTCCATGCCTCTTAAAGCATTGCTGATAATGCTGTAGCTCAGGAGGGCTGCTGGCCACATGTGGGTTAGGAATGAAGTGGAGCAGTGGGATGTGTTCTGAAGGAGTGTCATTTTAAATGTAATATTAGTTGTAATAAAATGATATTAACAAGTGGAATCACAGAGCTTTACTCTGTCTGACAATAAATTTAGTTTTATCTTAACATCAGTCTCACAACCACATAATAGGCAGAGGCTAATAGTTAACCCTGTTTTACAGCTGAAGAAATTGAGGCTTAATGAGGGTACAAAATGGTCCCCAAATTTCACAATGTGGAAGTGACAGAGAACTAAAATTTAAATCCAGACAAGGCGAACTCTAGAACAAGGGATCTAAGCACGTCTCCTGTTATACAGAGGAGTTGAAATTTTTCGAGAACCCTTTAGCCATTGCAGCCAAATTTAAAATATGTGAATAAATGCCATTTTAAGCATTTTTAAACCATGGAAAACTCTTTTTCTTTCAAGATTAATTGATGAATGAATCCTTTGAGAATGCTGTTAAGGAAGGAGAGGATACTGCATTAAAATAAAATCAGCAATTTTAATAATTTCATTTGAACTTAGATGTGAGACTCTAATTACTTTTCAGCTTATAGTTGATCTACTGTATAAAACTACTATTTTTAATTTATCCAATAGTAAACTGAACTGTTTTTACTCACAATACTTCTGACACCAAATGTGTGGATTTTTCCCTCACACCAACCAATTCTCCAAGTCTCTGGAAACTAACTGGCTGTCCTATAATTCAATTCAATTTTGACACTAACTACCCGAAGTTAATGCAGACCCCACAGGTGGAGAGCTCAGTCCCACAAGACTGGTCATATGTCAGACACCAATGGCAAGTCTGGTCCACCACACTTCTGATCAATGAGCTATGAAATGGGGGGTACCCATGACCTTGTCCTTCAGGTTCAATATTTGCTAGAATAGCTCGTAAAACTCAGGAAAGTGATTTACTTACTATTACTGGGTTATTATAAAGGAAACAACTCAGGAACAGCCACATGGAAGAGATGCAGAGGGCAAAGTATGGGAGAAGGTGATGCATGGAATTTACAGCATAATACAGATGCTCCTCGCCTTGTGATGGTGTTGAATCTTGATAAACCCACAGTAAGTTGAAAATATTGTAAGTTCAAAATACATTTAACACACCTACCCTACCAAACATCATATTTTATCGTAGCCTACCTTAAGCATACTCAGAACACCTACATTAGCCTACAGTTGGGCAAAATCATTTAGCAACACAGTGCACTGTAGAATATTTGTTGTTTCCCCTCGGGATTGCATGGCTGACTGGGACTTGAGGCTTGTTGCCGCTGCCGCTAGCCAGCGTTGCAAGAGTATTGTACTGCATATCACTTGCCCAGGAAAAGATCAAAAATCAAAATTTGCGGTACTGTTTGTACTGAAAGCATTTTGCTTTTGCATCATAGTAAAGTTGAAAATTTATAAGTTGAACCATCCTAAATTGCAGACCATCTGTATCATATAAACTCACAAGTTGATTTTATTAAATACATTAAAAAATATTTATGATTTTTTATACCATTAGTTATCATTTAAACCTATTTAGCAATTCAAAGTTAAAGCCACTAATTAAGCTAGTAAAAACACATTATAAGCTATTCCACACAAAGGTTTATTTTTTTATTTTTTGAAGCATGACAAGGAAAGAAAAGCAACATTAATTTTCTTTATATTGTTGACTTTCATTAAACTTATAATTACTGAACACCTACCATATGTTAGGCACTGTACTAGATATGGAGACTACTAAGATGAGTATGTTACCATCCTTTCCATTAAATGGAGAAATACACAATAAGCCCTATGTCAAAGCAAGCTCCGCCTGCCATGGGGCTGCAGGGCACCTGACGTCAGCCTGGAGGGAGAACAGAGGCAGCAGTGGAATGGAAAGGTTAGAGAAAGCTTCTGGAGCAGACATATTGCAAAATATGAGCAGGAGCTGGGTGAAAAAATTGGGTGACAAAATTCCAGGCATAACA
>RJWJ010033288.1:0-17695 GCA_004363605.1 Indri indri | reverse complement strand
TCCTTGGCTTGTGGCCGCATCATTTCGACTTCTGCCTCCTCCTTCACGGGGCTTCTCCCTGTGTCGGTGTCTTCTCCACTTCTGCTTCTTACAAGGACACTTGTCATTGGATTTAGGGTCCGCTTGGGTAATCCAGAGTGATTTCCTTTTAAGATCCTTAATTACATCTGCGAAGACCCTTTTTCCAAATAAGGTCACATGCACAGGTCCCCGGGGTAAGAATGCTGCCATATCTTTCTTGGGGCCACAGTCCAACCCACTGCACTTACCTAACTTCACACGCTAATGACTGAACGGGGATTTGAAGCTAGTCCTAACTCAGAGTCCACTTGCTTAACCACTGAGGGCCACATGCTGCATACTTACTTGCTCTGTGACCTTGGACATGTTATTTAACCCCTCTGTGCCTCAGTTTCCTCATCCGTAGACTAGGGAGAATAATGGTACTTACTACATGGGGTGGTTGTGAGGATTAAATGAGTTTATAAAGCAAACCACTTGGAACAGTGCCTAGCACATAGTACACACTCAACAACAGCGGTTGCTATTATTATTTTGCTACTATTATTACCAAGACAATGCAGCTTTGTTGAAATCCTGGATGAAGACCCAGTAGACTTGCCGCTGAGAATGAAGCTGGACTGGAAGATGATGCTCTCAGATCTGAATTGGCTAGGTTTGAATCTCTGCTCACAAGAGCTTCTCTCTTATGCAACATCAACCAGATAATCACAGATGTGAAAGAGACTTACAGAGAACATTATGCACAATTGGATGCTAATAATTTTGAAAGCTTCGACGAGGAAAAACAAAACAAAGAAAAACACAGGACTGACGGAAAAAATAAATGGAAGTGTGAATGGATCAACAGACTGATCTCAGGGGAAGAGATACCGAGTCACCCAGTACCACAAGGCCTGGGCTGGGTTCCGTTTCTGATGGGTAGCAAGCAAGGTCATCTCAGGCCAGTCTGCTCACCTATCCAGCCTCAGTTTCCTCATCGCTAAAATGGGGATGTCAAGGTGCTTTGTGAACTGTGCCATGCTGTCGAAACGTGGAGCACTGTTATCTATACAATGTGATTGCCAAGTATTGAGTGCCTGTATCCAAGTGGCACAGGCCTGGAGCTGGGGCTCCAGTCCCAAGAAGGGCAAGAGTGTGTTGGGCCAGGCACCGAGAATTGGGCAGTTCCAGCGATGATTGCGCCTCCTCTGGCTGCTGTCCTTTGAGCTCTTAGGGTGGTTGACACATGGTCTCAGCTTCCTCTGACATGAACTGAGCATCTTTGGGGCATGTCAAATGTTCCATCCTATGTCAAGGTCAAAACAACTCAATATTTGAAGTTTAATTCACCATCACTTTAGGGAGAAACTCCAAGCCAAACCATGTTGGAAAAGAATGAACACCCCACCGCGTGGCTGACGGTTCCCTTTCAGAGCCGCTGTGGGTGCCGAGGTGCACAGACGCTGCGGTTCCCTCGCTCGCTTGCCTCCCTGTTGGTTTCTGTGGTTGGTGGCTTCCTGCAATTGCAGGGCACTGTTTTTTTTTTAACCACCTAACGTTCTGGTCTGAAACGTATTCACCCTCCACCTTTCCACTGTGCTGAACCATGCTGCAGAAACAAATTTCACAGCTTTTCCTTGTTTCCTCTTCCTTGCTCTCTCTCTCCCACTGGGGAGATAACTGTTCACATGATGCCTCAAGGATTTTCAGGAAAATACGAGACTGGAGGGACCCATGCAGCTGCGTGGGGTCCGCACACACGAACTCCCCGGTGGCCCTCTCAGCCTGCGTCTCCTTCGTCACCATCAGCTTCTCTGGCTGTGGGTCTGGGTTGGGGTTGGTAGGGACCATCTGGACTTCAGGTTTCCTGCATTTAGACTTCTCTTCTCTTACCTTCTAGACTTAAATTTATCGTCCTTAGTCTGTTTCTCACCTAGTACCCAAAAGGCAGTCCTGGGCCCTTCCTAGAGATTGTGAGGGGTCCGGTCCAGAGGGTCTCAACCCTGGCTACACACTGGAACTCATTCATGGCAACTATAAAAAAATCCCCATGCTCAGGGCCCTTTCTAAATCAAATTGAACCAGAATTTCTAGGGGTGTGATTTTAAAAAAAGGTCTTTTCTGGGTGATGCAGCCAGGGTTGAGAACCACAAGTCTAGCTTCTCCTTGAAATCATCAAAAAAAAATCTTCCTCTTCACCTTTTAAATGTTACTTATTTTTCTTTTGGTATCAACATCTTCACCCAATAATTTAATCCAGCTGCTGAGAAACTGCATCACTTGTCAGAAGTTGTCCATGCTGACAGGAGTCATGCCAGGGAAGCTTGTTCATTCGTTCGTTCATGCACGTATCCATTCCCTCACTCACTCATTCACGCGTCCACCCAACCAACAGGCATGGAGCTATGTGCCCGCCCGGCCCTGTGCCAGGCCGTGGGGATAGAGCTCTGAGCAAGACAGGTGAGGCCCTTCTTCATGGAGCTCACATTCTAGTGGAGGAAGTGAGGAATAAATGATGTGAGAGAGAAATAGGGGAGGCGAGACAGAAAGCTGGGGGGTATTTAAGGCTTGGTGGTCAGGGAGGTGGCATTTAAGCTGAGATCTGAATGACAAGAAAGAGTCAGGCATGGAAAGATCTTCAAGAAGAGCATTCTGGGCAGAGGGATCGGCAAGTGCAAAGGCCTGAAGTTGGAGATAAAATCGGAGTGTTAGTGCCACAGACAGAAGGCCCGTGCGGCTGAAATGGGGTGAGCGCAGGGAAGGGAATCAGATGAAGTCAGATACGCAGTGGGGGCTGGACAGTGTAGGGCCTGTAGCAAGGTAAGACATTTGAATTTTATTCTCAATTGGAGGATTTTAGGTGGGGAAGAGTAAGATATGATGTGCATTTAAAAAAGATCTCTTTCAGAATGGCAGATGTAAATTACATTAAATGGATTAAATACTCCAATTAAAACGTAGAGATTTGCGAGAAGGGTTAAAGAAAACAACGATCCAACTATATTTGTTAACAGGCTATGAGACTCACTTTAGGTTCAAAGATATAAGTAGGCTGAAAGTCTATTCAAGAATGTTTTTGGCTATTCAGGAAAATAAAAGGCATACAATTGGAATGAAAGATGTAAAATTATTCACAGATCTTACAGATAGAAAATCCTAAAGAATCCACCAAAAACTATTAGAGCTGATCAATGAATTTAGCAAAGTTGCAGGATACTATATCAACATACAAAAATATGTTGTATTTTTATACACTAGCAATGAAAAAAACGTAGTTAAGAAAAATTCAATTTATAATAGCGTCAAAAAGAATAAAATACTTAGGAATAAATTTAACCAAGTAGGAGTAAGACTTGTACACTGAAAACTACAAAACATTGCTGAAAGAAACCATGGTGGCATGTGCCTGTAATGCCAGCCACTTGGGAGGCTGAGTTGTGTGTGAGGATTGCTTTAACCCAGGAGTTCGTGACCAGTCTGGGCAACATAGTGAGATCCCATGTCAAAAAAAAAAAGCAAAAACAAAAAACCCCCCAAAACCAAAGCCCACAATATTGCTGAAAGAAATTAAAGAAGACATAAATAAATAGAAAGACAACCCATGTTCATAAATTGCAAGACTTAATATTGTTAAGATGGCAATACTCTCCAAACTGATCTACAAATTCAAAGCAACCCCTGTGAAAATCCTAACAGCTTTTTTTGCAGACATGGAAAAACTGATCCTATAATTCATACAGAATCTCAAAGGACTCTGAATATCCAAAACAGTCTTGAAAAGAAGAACAAAGTTGGAAGACTCACACTTTCCAATTTTAATTACCACAAAGCTGCAGTAATCAAGACAGAGTAGTGCTGGCATGACGACAGACAGACAGACCGATGGAATACAACTGAGAATCCAGAAATACAACCATACATTTTATGGTCAATTGATTTGCAGCCAGGTTACAGGACTATTCAATGGGGAAAGAATATTCTTTTCAACAAATGGTGCTTAGACAACTAGATATCCACATGCAAAAGAATTAATTTGGATCGCTACCTCATACCACATACAAAAATTAACTCAAAGTGGATCAAACACCTAAACATGAGAGCTAATACTCTAAAACTCTTAGAAGAAAATATAAATATAAATCTTCATGACCTTGTATCAGACAATGGTTTCTTAGCTATGATACCTATAGCACAAAGAAAAAATAGATAAACTAGACTTTATCAAAATTAAATTTTTTCATGTATCACAGGACACTATTGAGAAATTACAAAAACAACTCACACAATGGGAGAAAATATTTGCAAATCATACATGTGGCAAGGGTCTAGTATCCAGAATATATAAAAAAAAAATCACACAATTCAACAATAAAAAGACAAATAATTCAATTAAACATGGGCAAACGCTCTGAATAGATATTCCTCCAAAAAAGATACACAAATGGCCAATAAGCACATGAAAAGATGCTCAGTACCATTAGTCACTTGATAGTCATTTTCATTAAAATCACAAGATACCACTTTACACCCACTAGGATGGTTATAATCAAAGAGGCAGATAAATAACAAGTATTGGCAACAATGTGGAGAAATTGGAATCCTCCTACATTTCTGGTGGGAATGTAAAATGGTGCAGCTTCTGTGGAAACTGTTTGGCAGTTCCTAAAAATGTTAAACATAGAGTTACAATAAGACTCAGCTATTCTACTCCTAGGTATATACCCAAGAGAACTGAAAACATATGTTCACACAAAAACTTGTACATGAATGCTCATAGTGGCATTACTCATAATAGTCAAAAAGTAGAAGCAACCCAAATATCTATCAACTAATGAATGAACAAACAAAATGCAGTATATCTATACAAGACAATACTATTCAGCCAAAAAAAAGAAATAAAGTAGTGGAGGACCTTCCAGACATCACACTAAGGGAAAGAAGCCAGACACAAAAGGTCAGATCGTACAGTTCCACAGATGAGAAATGTCCAGAATAGGCAAATCCACAGAGGCAGAAGGGAGGGAAAAGGAAGGGTGAGGAATAAAAGGAACAGGGTTTCTTTTTGGGGTGATAACATTTTTCTCACATAAGATAGTGAAAACGGTTACACAACTTTATGAATATGCTAAAAACCACTAAAGTATACATTTTAAAATGGAATTTTATGGTATGTGAATTATATCTTACACACACACACACACAAAAGATCCCCCTCTGCCATGTCGAGAGTGGCTTGGAAGGAGCAATGAGCAGGAGCTGGGAGCCTGCCTTGGGAAGCTGTGGTGACAACAATAAACAACTCAGTGGCTTAAACAATAAAGCTTCCTTACTCATCATGCCACTTGTTCATTGTGTGCCAACTGAAGCTTTGCCTCATGGCCTCCCCACTGCAGGGTGCCAGATGATGAGAGATGAGGGTGGTTTGGACCCCAGCTGTAGAAACGGTGATGGACAGAAGTGATGGGTTAGGATGTGACTTGGCAGGAGAGTCTGTGGAACTAGTACAAAACTTCTCAGAGCCTATCCCCTAGATCTCCTAACAAGATTGCCCTAAGCCTAGTTCATTCAATTATCCAACTAGTGTTATTTATTGAGTGTGTACTATGTGCCAGGGACTTTTCCAGTGCTGGGATACAGCAGCAAATAAAACACAACCCTCCCTCCCGCTATGTTGTCATGGAGCTTGCAGTCTAGTGGATGGGGTGGTGTTTGTGACAGCAATGAAAAGCTCGGTGGAATATACTATTGTTGTTACTATGGGTGGACAGCAATTCCTGGTTCTCTCTCCTTCTGGTACATATTAGGATGGCTCTTCCCTGCCCCGCTGAACTCAGGCATGGACATATGACACATTCTGGCCAATGACATATGAGTGGAAGTGATGTGCGATACTTTGGGGTGGAAGCTTTAAAAGCCAGGTCACACCTTGCCACATATTCTTTCCCTTTACCACAAAAACTGTCCCACCAGCTGTGTTGCAGAGTGAGGACACCATGGGGGAAGTTATAGTGGATCCTCAATGGCCAAGGGGCTGTGATGACTAAAGAACCTTTATTGCTTTACTCCACTGAGGAGAGTTTTTTGTTACCACAGCAAAACCTTGCACACCCTTACTAATACATGTTCTCTATTTTGCCCAAATTCAGCCCTGGTTCATACATTAGAAAGTGAAGCCTAATGTTTTAGCGCAGTAAGTCAAACTTAAGATGGAGCATTTGGAGGCAAGCATCATCAAGAGGGTGCTGTTATTTCCAGCTTACGCTGTGCGTGTGTGGGGGTGTGTGTGTGTGTGTGTGTCTTACAGACCTGACCACAGACCACAAAGCTATCAGCAGCAAGCTAGTAACATGATCCCTTGTGGATGTGTCTAATCGTGCCCATGAGGCCGTGCAGTATGTAAGGAGCATGGCACGCGACGGGCATCCCATAAACACGAAAGGAGCACCCTGATGACCACGTATAAAGAGGTGGGTTGGTTGGAATTTCCCTGCAAAAAAGAAGGAAAGTCTTTGTGAGGGCTCCTGTGCTTCTGCCAACGTGGATGTGTGGGATTGGGGAAAAATAATCAACATTTAAAGGCTCCTTTTGCCCAGGAACTGGAATGGCTTTAACGAGACAAACACAGTGGTCAGAAGATGCCAGGATCTCACACAATTTTCCATTCACTCTGTTCCATGACACTCGAGAATTTCTAGTAAACAGCCCATCCCCTAGACAGCACCTGGACAGGTAGAGACGGAGAATTTCCAACTTCAGGGATGTCCCCAGTACTGTACCCTGGCTCTGTGTTTTTTGCTTTGTGTCCTAAAGGGCCTCTGGCCTGCCCCAAGTGCCTCCCAAAGGTACAAGGAAAGCCACCAAGAAAGATGAAATAAACTGCATTCTCTCACATACGTAAGATGCCTTCTGACACAGGATGTTCCAGGATCGAGGCTGTGGCTGGCAGAGCCCATCTGCCTGTGCACTGGGCCCAGACACATCTGTGCCCACAATGCTGACCGCAGAGCTGAGCCGGGCCGAGCCGGGATTCAGGCCAGAAGGCGAAAGTCTGTGGACACCCTTAAAATGTCTCTCCGGTATCGTTCCAATTAAATCTTGCCCGGCTTTCTGATTTTAATAACTTAATCTGGAATTTACACCTTGCCTCCTCTCCCAAAGGGCCTGAGGCAGCACACAATAAAAGCCTAAGTGCAATAGGACAGTTAAAAATAAAGACAAATGATCAGAGGTGAGATAATCCTCCAGGAACCTGAGATAAGATGGTTATTGCGGCTGAGTGTTGAATTTGGCTCCAACTTTCTGGCAGCCAAGGTTAAAAAGAAAACAGTTACGACTGCCTAAAGGAAGGAAGGAAGAAGTAGGTACAAGTTCATGGGGAGAGCACAGCCCATTTCCTGGCACTGTATTCTGCGAGGATCTCGCCTGCAGATCTTATCTCGGGCGACTAAGTCACAAACTGAACAACAGTCCTCTACGGAAGATGCTGAATCATTCTCCAATTGGCAGCATCAGCCCCAGAAGTGGGCTCTTGACAAAAGGTGAAGGCGTAATATTAAATTAAATTGCAACTCGGCAAAGACATTCCTTCGAGAAGCCGGCTTAATGGGCCCAGACAGATGGGTTGCATTTGGACATACGGAGGCACAGGGAGAGTTCCAGGTGGAGGGAACAATTTAGTCAATAAATATTTACTGAGTACTTACTTTGAGCCAGGCCCTGGCAGTGGGTCCTGGGACACACAGATGGCCTTGGTCTCTGAGGACGTCACAGACAAGAGGGGACATGCCCACAGACAGACAATTACCAGTGTTGTGACCAGAATCAGGGACAGACAGGTTGAGGTGGGAGCCCAGGACAGAGGCGGACAAGGCCGCCTGCATGGTCCAGTGGCTCCTGGAGAAGATGCTCCTAAGCTGCCTCTCAAGGGTCAAGTAGGAATTTTACGTATGAAAATAGCCTATCAGGGTAGGAAGGAGGATGCTGGGGTAGAGGGGACAAGGCACAGAGGAAGAGAGAGTGATGCCTAAGGAGTGAGGAAGGGGAATGTGAGAGACGAGGCTGGGAGGCAGATTAGCAAAGGCCTGCTGCTCTGTGCTAAGGAGCACAGGCCTCACCCTCTAGCTCTGTGGTCCCAACCCCTGGACCACGGCCGCTACTGGTCCGTGGCAGGTTAGGAAAAGGCCGAGCATCACACCTGAGCTCCGCCCATGCCCGACTCCTGACACCCCCAACCCCCGGTCTGTGGAAAAACTGTCTTCCATGAAACTGGTCCCTGGTGCCAAAAAGGTTGGGGACCGCTGCTAGCTGATGGGGAGGATTTTCAACAGGAGAATGACCTGGTCAGTACTTCAGATGGTGCAGCCTGGGAGGAGTTAGTCAGGCTAACGGATGTGGCCCTTGGGTGACAGAACAGTGACCAATGAGAGGCCCTTGCTGAGTCCCACTGCCCTGCCTGGGCCGTGGTCTGCACCTGGCTGGGGCCCCAGCCTGGCTGTTCGGGACATCGTGGATGACTGTGGACGACCAAGAGCTGTCTCGCTGTCCAGGGCTGATGGCTTTGGCAGTGATGACCTGAATGTGACCCTCAGCATCACAAGCCTTGGGCCACCAGGCCTCCTGTGAGCAGCCCGTGGAGCAGAGCGGACCCTACTCCCTAGCACTCCCCCGGCCCTGGGCATTCTGATATCTCTTCATTTCCAAATGAATAGTGTGAGGTGGGGTTCGGACAAGCGTTATGAAGATAACAGCTGCTTCCTGAAAGTGCCTGCTTTAGGATTGGCTTCTTTCCCAGAGCAACTGTAGAGGGAGGTAGAAGATAAGAGTTAAAATTATTTAAAACTCTATGTATTTGCCTCTTCCAATATCTGTTTCCATGGAAACATAACTAGCATAAGCCACCAGTTTCAAAGCCGAGTGTAGTTCCATGATTCCAAGTTCCCTGTTTGCTTCCACAAAAAAAAGAATGATAAGACCATGGAATGTGGAGGGAAGTTTGAAATACCCCTGTCCCAAACTGCCCTTAAGCTGATTACTGCCCTAATGGCCAGAAAGCCACCAAAATCAGAGTACAGGGAAGTCCTGGTGCAGGTTGCTTGGCAGCCTGTCGGGGGTGGGGGGGGGACAGGCCTTCCGCCATTTCTGTCATGGCTCCCGGGGGTGACTGGACGGCACGTGACTCCCCTTCCTGTTGCAACCTGCCTGGGAAGCAGGTGGCAGAAGGCTTCAGGGAGTGCAGGAAGCCTCACGATGGCGCCATGGTGGCTGCCCTGTGGCTCGCCTGGTGTTCAATGTTCAGTGACCGTGGGTGCAGTCCGCCATGTTGCTCCATTTAAAGACTATTTCAGGATGGTCAGGGGAGGCAGATTGTTGGCCTGGTGCAGAAGGAAGGCTTGAGAAAAAATTCACCACCCTCCACCTGAGATCACGGGCTGTCTTCACCTCGTCAGTACGAACTGAGTTTACTTTTGGAGGGAAATTATCCCAATTATTTTCCTTAAAAGAGAAAAATCCCATATGGAGGCATGTGTGTACACACACACACATACACACTGTCAGTTCTTGGTCCTAATCTTACTTGATCTAAAAGCAGCATTTGACGCAGTTCATCAAAACTTCCTCCTTGAAACACTTTCTTCGTTTGGTTTCCAAGATACCAAACTCATCTGATTTTCTTCCTATCTATGGGCTTCTGCCGCCTCTGCCTACCTCTTCGGCCTCCAATTGCTGGCGGGATCCAGGGGCAGTCCCTGGTCCGCTTCTCTTCTCTATCTCTATGGCCTCCCCTGCTGCCCTCGCCAGGGCTGTCAATGTCATCTATCTGTTGACCCACCTGAGTTCCCACCTCCAGCCCACACCTCTCCCTGAACTGCAGAGCAGTATGTCCAACACCCACTCACCATCACCGCGACTAGAGTAGCTGCTCAAAAAAGAGAGTTATTTTCCTTTCTTCCAAGAATACAAATCATATTTTAAAAACATTTTTAACATACTTGGCAGGTTTATCCACACCTGCTATATCTGAAATGCAGAAACAGCCAATCTTCCCATCAGACTCTGTAATGCAGAGGAAGGGCTGAGATGCTCTGCGGGAGCTCTGAGCATGGGGCCAGGTCACAGGACACCTGTCAGTCCTCGCCTTGGTCCAGGGCATTTGTCTCTGGAGACCTCTCCCTCCTTCTTCAAATTCTCCCCATGTGTGGATGGCTCTTTCTTGACCTTCCTCCTGGGGACAGCTCTTTCTCCTGTCCCCCGACCTGTGCTGGCTCTCTCTCCTGGCTACCTCCTACCTTACTGACCACAGAATTCTCCCTCCCTGGCTCCTCCTCCTGTGCCTGTCACTGCTTAGTTGCTCGGTGGTTCATAGGGCTCCAGTCTGGACCTCACTTCTCACTGCACCCACACTCTCGGGTCACATACTTATTCCTGTGACTCCCATCCTCAATGTGCTAACTAACCCTCTCCCTGCAAATCTCTATCTACTGGACAGACTACCTCTTGTCTCTAGGAACCTGAATCCAATTTCTTGAGTCCCTTTGCCCAGAAGGCCCCCAGGTGTCTCAGACTTATGACCAGAAATGAACCTTCACGTTCCCTCCCAAGCCCATTCTCATTCTGTACCCTGCCCCGATGAAGAGGTATCTGCCATCTGCCACCCAGGCAGAAATCTGGGCATCGCCCTTGTTGCCTCCTTGTCCCGACCCCTTATAGTCAGTTAATTACCAAGTCTTGTCATTGTCTGTTTCCTAAATGTCTCCAAAATCCACTCACTTCTCTCTGTTCATATTGCCCTGGTGTAGGTCACCCTCAGCTCCTGCCTGAATTACTGCAAAAACGTCTAGCCGTCTCTGGGCCTCCAGCCTCATCCCTCCATCTGTTCTCACCCCGCAGCCAGGGCAGATCTGATCATGTCACTCCCCTCATGAAATATCTTTAATTTTGAGGTTTAAACTCTTCTTCTTAGCACACAAGGTCCCTAATGATCTCGGCTCTGCCATGTCATCATTTGACTTTCCTGTCATTTCTCCAAGGGCACCCTCAGCTTTGGCTATCAGAACTATTTCATAACATTAAAAAAGAACTTTTTAAGAAAAAGAAAGATATAATAACATTCTTAATGGTAAGAAACTAGATGCTTTCCCCCTAAGATTGGGAGCAAGGAAAGGGTGTGCCCTCTCACAGCTCCTATTCGACATCGTACTGGAAGTCCTAGCCAATGCAGTAAGTCAAAAAGAGGAAACAAAAAGAATACAGATTGGGAAGGAAGAAATAAAATTGTCTCCGTTTGCAGATGACATGACTATGCAGAAAGTCCCAAAGAATCAATGTAAAAACTCCTGGAACTAATAAGCAAGTATAGCAAGGTTGCAGGATACTGGGTTAATATACAAAAATCAATTGTATATGTATAATGTACAAAAGTCAATTTCCTACATACAGGCACACCTTGAAGATATTGCAGGTTAGGTTCCAGATCACCGCAATAAAGTGACTATTGCAATAAAGTGAATCACGTGAAAGTTTTAGTTTCCCAGTGCAGATAAGAGTTATATTTAGACTATACTGTAGTCTATTGAGTGTGCAACAGCTTTATGTGTAAAAAAAACTATGCATGTGCCTTAATTAAAAATACTTTGTTGCTAAAAAATGCTAACAATCATCTAAGCCTTCAGAGAGTCATATCTTTTAGCGGTGGAGGGACTTGCCTCAATGCTGATGGCTGACTGATCAGAGCGGTGGTTGCTGAGGGTTGAGGTGGCTGTGGCAATTGCTTAAAATAAAACAACAATGAAGTCTGCTGCATTGATTGACTCTTCCTTTCATGAAATATTTCTTGGCAGCATGTGATGCTATTTGATAGCATTTTACCCACAGTAGAACTTCTTTCAAAATTGGAGTCAATCATCTCAAACTCTGATGCTGCTTTATCAGCTACGTTTATGGAATATTCTAAATTCTTTGTTGTCATCTCAACACTGCTCACAGTATTTTTACCAAGAGTAGATTCCATCTTAAGAAACCATTGCTTTGCTCATCTATAAGAAGCAACTCCTCATCCATTAGGGTTTTTTTCCCTTTTTATTTTTAGCTGACATGTAATAATCATACATATTTACGGCATGCAGAGTGATATTTTGATACATATAGACAATGAGTAATAATCCAATCAGGGTAATTAACACATCCATCACCTCAAACATTTACCATTTCTTGGTATTGTGAGCATTCAAAATCCTCTCTTCTAGCTCTTTGAAAATAAGCAATAAATTATAGTTATCCATATCCATGCTACAGTGCTGCAGAACAAACACCAGGACTCATTCCTCCTACCTAGCTGTAATTTTGCACTCGTTAATCAACCTCTCCCCTTCCCTCCACCAGACCTTCCCAGCCTCTAATACCCATAATTCTATCCCTCTACATCCATGAGCTCAATTTTTTTAGCTCCCACATATAAGTAAGAATATGTCATATTTATCTTTCTGTGTTTGACTTATTTCACTCAACCTAATGTCCTCCAGGCTCATCCACGTTGCCATGAATGACAGGATTTCATTTTTTATGGCTGAATAGCATTCCCTTATCTATATATACACCACATTTTCTTTATCCTTTTTAAAATCTTTTGATGGGCATTTAGGCTGATTCCATAGCTTAGCTATTGTGAACAGTGTAATAAATACAGGAGTGCAGGTATACTTTTGATATACTGATTTCCTTTACTTTGGATAAATACCTAGTAATGAGATTGCTGGATCACATGGTAGTTCTATTTTTAGTTTTTTCAGAAACATCCATGCTATTTTCCATAATGGCTTACTAATTTACATTCCTAACAGCAATGTATAAGAGTTCCCTTTTCTCTGCATCCTTGTCAGCATTGGTTTACTTTCTGTCCTTTTGGTAATAGCTGTTCTAACTAGGGTGAGATACTATTTCATTGTGGTTTTGATTTGCATTTCCCTGATGATTAGTGATTTTGAGAATTTTTTTCATATACCTGTTGGCCATTTGAATGTCTTCTTTTGAGAAATGTCTAATCAGATCCTTTGCCCACTTTTTAATCAAATTATTATTATTTTTTGCTATTGAGTTGTTTTAGTTCCTTGTATATTCTGGATATTAGCCTCTTGTTGGGTGAATAGTTTGCAAACATTTTCTCCCATTCTACAGGTTGTCTCTTCACCCTGTTGATTTTTTTCCTTTGTTGTGCAGAAGCTTTTTTTTTTTTTTATTATTTCAGCATATTGTGGGGGTACAGATGTTTAGGTTACGTATGTTGCCCTTACCCCCCCTCCCCCCCGAGTGCAGAAGCTTTTTAGTTTAACATACTCCCATTCATCTATTTTTGATTTTTGCTGCCTGCGCTTTTAAAGTATTATCCATAAAATCTTTGCCTAGACCAAAGTCCTCAAGTGTTTCCCCTATGTTTTCTTCTAGTATTTTGGTAGTTTCAGGTCTTACATTTAAGTCTTTAATCGATTTTGAATTGATTTTTGTATATGGTGAGAGACAGAGTCTAGTTTCATTCTTCTGCATATGGATATCCAGTTTTCCTAGCACAATGTATCAAAGAGGGTGCCCTTCCCCCAATGTATATTTGTCATAAATCAGTTGGTTATAAAAATATGGATTATTTCTGGGTTCTCTATTCTGTTCCATTGGTCTATGTGTCTGTTCTTATACCAATACCATGCTGTTTTGGTTCCTATAGCTTTGTAGTGTATTTTGAAGTCAGGTAGTGTAATGCCTGGAGCCTCATTCTTTTTGCTCAGTACTGCTTTGGTTATTCAGGGTCTCTCATGGTTTCATACAAATTTTATGAATGTTTTTTCTATTTCCGTGAAGAATATCATTGGCATTTTGATAGGGATTGCACTGAATCTGTAAATTGCTTTGGATAGTATGGTCATTTTAACAATATTAATTCTTCTAATCCACGAACATGGGATTTGTTTATGTCTTTTTCAATTTCTTTCATCAGTGTTTTGTAGTTTTCATTGTAGAGGTCTTTCACCTTCTTGATTAAATTTATTCCTAGGTATTTTTTTTTTGTAGCTATTGTAAATGGAATTGTCTACTTGATTTCTTTTTTAGCTGGTTTGTTATTGGTACAGAGAAACACTACTGATTTTTGCATGTTGATTTTGCATCCTGCGATGTTACTGAATTTGTTTATCAGTTCTAAGAGGTTTTGGCGGAGTCTTTAGGTTTTTCTAAAATATATAAGAAGGTGGATGTGGTGGCTGAGCTGGGCTCAGGAGCTCACGCCTTTAATCTCAGCTACTGTGGAGCAGTAGCATCATTTGTGGAGGCAGAAGCATCATTTGAGCCCAGAAGTTTGAGACCAATCTGGGACATATAGTGAGACCTATCAAAGAAAAAAAAAAGTATGAGATCATATCATCTGTAAGAAGGGACAATTTGACTTCCTCTTTTCCAACTTGATGCTCTTTACTTTTTTTCTTGCCTATTGCTCTGGCTAGGACTTCTAGTACTACGTTGAATAAGAGTGAGCATCCTTGTCTTGTTCCAGTTCTTAGAGGAAGGATTTCAGCTTTTTTCCACTCAGTGTAATGTTAGCTGTCGGTTTGTCATATATGACCTTTAGTGTGTTGAGGAATGTTCGTTCTATGCCTAATTTGTTGAGAGTTTTTATCATGAAGGGAATTTTATCAAATGCTTTTTGTGCATTTATTGAGATGATCATATGGTTTTTGTCCTTCATTCTGTTGATGTGATGTATCACATTTATAGATTTGCATATGTTGAATCATCCTTGCATCCTGGGGATAAATCCCACTTGATCATGGTGTATTATCTTTTTGATGTGTTGTTGGGTTTGGTTTGCTAATATTTTGTTGAGGATTTTTGTATCTATGTTGCAATAGAAAAATAAAATTATGGGATATTGGCCAATAATTCTCTTCTTCTGTTGTGTCCTTATTTGGTTTTGATAGCAGGGTAATGCTAGTCTCATAGAATAAATTAGGAAGAATTCCCTCCTCTTCGATTTTTTGGAATAGTTTGAGAAGAATTGGTGTTAGTTCTTCTTTAAAAGTTTGGTAGAGGCTGGGCGCGGTGGCTCACGCCTGTAATCCTAGCACTCTGGGAGGCCGAGGCGGGTGGATTGTTCTGAGCTCAGGAGTTCGAGACCAGCCTGAGCAAGAGCGAGACCCCGTCTCTACCAAAAATAGAAAGAAATTAATTGGACAACTAAAAATATACATAGAAAAAATTAGCCGGGCATGGTGGCGCATGCCTGTAGTTCCAGCTACTTGGGAGGCTGAGACAGTAGGATTGCTTGAGCCCGGGAGTTTGAGGTTGCTGTGAGCTAGGCTGATGCCATGGCACTCGCCCCAAGCAAGAGAGTGAGACTCTGTCTCAAAAAAAAAAAAAAAAAAAGTTTGGTAGAATTCAGTAGTAAAGTCATCTGGTCCTGGGCTTTTCTTTATTGGGAGACTTATTACTAATGCAATCTTGGTACTTGTTATTGGTCTATTCAGGTTTTCTATTTCTTCCTAGTTCGACTCTGATAGGTTATGTGTGTCCAAGAATTTATCCATTTCTTCTAGGTTTTCCAAATTATTGGCATATAGTTGTTCATAATAGTCGCTAATGATCCTTTGTATTTCTATAGTATCAGTTGTAATGCCTCTATTTTGCTTCTAATTTTATTTGTTTAGGTCTTCTCTCTTTTTTCCTTTCTTAGTCTAGCTAGCGGTTTATTAATTTTGTTTATCTTTTTAAGAGACCAACTTTTCATTTCCTTGACCTTTTGTATTTTTTAAAAATTTAGTCTCTATTTCATTTAGTTCTGCTTTGACCTTTATATCTTTCCTTCTACTAATTTTGGTTTGTTCTTGCTTTTCTAGTTCTTGGTTTGTTTATTTGAAATCTTTCTAATTTTTTGATGTAGATGTTTATTACTAAAAATTTCCCTCTTAGCACTGCTTTTGCTGTATCTCATAGGTTTTGGTATATTGTGTTTCCATTTTCATTTGTTTCGAGAATTTTTTTGATTTCCTTCTTAATTTCTTTTGATCCAATAGTCATTCAATTTCCATGTATTTGTACAGTTTCCAAGATTCTTTTTGTTATTGATTTCTAGTTTTATTCCATTGTTGTCTATGAAGATACTTGATATGATTTTGATTTTTAAAAATTTGTTGAGACTTGTTTTGTGGCCTAAAATATGGTCTATCCTGGAAATGTTCCATGTGCTGATGAGAAGAATGTATATTCTGCAGCTGTTGGATGAAATGTTCTGTAAATGTTTGTTAGGTCCATTTGGTCTACAGTACAGATTAAGTTTCATGTTTCTTTGTTGATTTTCTGTCTAGGTGAGCTGTCCAATGCTTAAAGTTGGGTGTTAAAGTCCCAAACCATTATTGTATTAGGGTCTGTCTCTCTCTTTAGCTCTAATATTTTCTTTATATATCTGGTTGCTCTGGTGTTGGGTGCATATGCATTTCCAATTGTTATCTCCATTTGCTGAATAGATTATTCTGTCATTATATAATGACCTTATTTATCTATTTTTATGTTTTTTGACTTAAAGCCTATTTTGTCTGATATAAGTATAGTTACTCCTGCATGCTTTTGGTTTCCTTTGTGTAGAATATTTTTTTCCATCCCTTCACTTTCAATCTGTGTCTTTACAGATGAAGTAAGATTCTTGAAGGCAGCATATAGTTGGGTTTTGTTTTTTTTTTCTTTTTAATCTATTCAGCCAGTCTACATTTTTTAATTGAGGAATTTAAACCATTTACATTCAAGGTTATTATTAATAGGTGAGGACATACTCCTGCAATATTGTTAATTGTTTTCTAATTGTTTTGTATATCCTTTGTTCTTTTCTTCCTCTTTTAATGTCTACCTTTATGACTCGGTGATTTTCTATAGTGATAACATGTAATTCCTTTCTCTTTCTCATTTGTGTATCTGTTCTACTAGTGAGTTTTATACTTTCATGTGTTTTAGTGATGGTAGATATTATCCTTTCACTTCCAAATGTAAGACTTCTTTAAGCATTTCTTGTAGGGCTGGTCTAGTGGTGATGGATTCCCTTGGGTTTTGTTTATCTTGGAAAGGCTTTATTTCTCCTGCATTTCTGAAGGATAGCTTTGGTGGATATAGTATTCTTGGCTGGCTTTTTTTTATTTCTTTCAGTACTTTGAATATATCATCCCATTCTCTGCTGGACTATATGGTTTGTGCTGATAAATCTGCTGTTAGTTTGATGGGGATTCGCTTATATGTGACTTGATGCTTTTCTCCTGCATTTTTTTTGAATTCTGTCTTTGTCTTTGACTTTTGACAATATGACTATAATGTGCCTCAGAAAGAATTTTTTGGATTGGATCTATTTGAGAAGTTTTGAGTTTCCTGTATAACTGTACAGGATGTATATATCTCATCTCTTGCAAGACCTGGGCAGTTTTCAGCTATCATTTCATTAAATAGGTTTTCTATGACTTTTTCCATCTCTTCTCCTTCTGGAACTTCCAAAATTTGAATATTGGTTTGCTTTATAGTGTCTTGAATGTCATGGAGGCTTTCTTCATTCTTTTTTTTTTTTTTTTTTTTTTTTTTTTTTTTTTTTTTTTTTTTTTTTTTTTTTTTTTTTTTTTTTTTTTTTTTTTTTTTTTTTTTTTTTTTTTTTTTTTTTTTTTTTTTTTTTTTTTTTTTTTTT
>RJWJ010033287.1:0-17981 GCA_004363605.1 Indri indri | reverse complement strand
TGACAATTCAGCAAATCTATTGACTAGGATCTTATTTGTTTGGGTTCTGTCTTGCCCAGCACTCTCATGATCCCCCACCTATAAAATGTTGATAATAATACCCGCCACTTAGGATTAGTAGATAGAATGTTGGCAAAGCACCTAGGAATCTTGGAATGAAATACTCCAGGAAGACACAATATGTTATTATTATACTCAGCACTACTCTCTTTCCTATTCAAAGATTGCTTATTTCTCATCTACCCTAGAGCTTTGACAGGGACTTCTGGGAGGGCAAGTTCTAGTCTCCTGCTATCTGGTAGAGTGTGATAATTGCTAACTTTGCCAGTGAGGCAAAAGTAGCCAAATCCAGGGCATCTCTTCATTTCCTTGGAGGGTTCCAAAAGGGACAAGGCACACGGCTGCTCAGTATTTGGCAAGTCGAGAGGTCTGAGCACGGTCTTTCATGAAGACTGAGAATGAGAAACAAAAACTCCAAGGGGATCTTGCAATCATGGGTAGCCCATGATTTTCGATGCCAGCCTAAGGACCCAGTCAGCTGGGGAAAGAATGCCAGACCTACACTTATCTTTTCTGCTACACCCACAGGCTCCAGGCATTAAGCTGTTCTTCAGAATTACTTTTGAAAATAACAGAGCTCTATAGCCAGCACTGTGTCACTTAAGAGAAAAATAAGCAAACCATCTGAACAATTTTGGCTGAAGCATTATATTTGGTTTAAGTGTACCTTTTCAGGAAAAGGCAGGTTTCATTTTGCTTGAGTTTTAGGGACTTCAGAAAAGGAATATGAAAGATAAAGAGAGGATGATAGAGATTGGTTTATTTTTAAAATGTAACAATATTTTTTAAAAGGGCCATAGAAGCCTTATTAATTGACTACTAACCTATTTTTGCAAGATACTGAAAAAAAAAGAAAAATCGACATACTTTCCCCCAAAGCACAAGGGCATTCTTTACCACCTTGTCTGCCAGATAAAACTGAGTGTCAGGAGAGCTAAACATCTGGGTGGGAGTAGGATAAAAATATCTGGGACGCTACCGCCATATGTTGCAACAAAATGGCCAGCCCCATTCATCTAGGCTTTGTTTATGCTTTGTATTAATGGACCCAGTCAGGGTAACCAGGCAGCCAACTAGCAGCATATGCTGCTCAGACTGCGGCTGCCCTGATTCCACTTCTAGAGGCAGTGAAAAGGCAGACGTCACCCTGTGCTCAACCACCTAAACTTACAGTACCAGGCACTTGATCAAACTCCCACATCTCGAGACGTTCACTTTAGCTGCTTCACGAACAGACAGACACAACTTTTTGAATGATATCGATTGTTTTTAAGAGAGCTGTAAAGATGGGAAGACGTGACAAGAGGATTATGCATGTTGTTCCATCTGCATTGATTTATTAGATAATCCTCAGTTCAATTTCCCATTGGCTCTCCAGTGCTAATAGGATAAAATCCAAACCTGCACTGTAAGGGCCATGGTGAGGACATTAGCCTCTAATTCAAATGAAACTGGAAGAGATTAGAGCATTCATAGTAGAGGAGACATAAGTGCTGACTTAAAATTTACAAAGATCACCCTGGCTGCTTAGTGGAGAAATAGATTGTGGGGGCAGACACAGTGAGAACAAATAAAAGGTATCAGCAATTACAATATATGCACAACAATTGTGCAACCATTAACTCAACTGTCCTCTTAGTTCACACCAGTTAACGCAGGGATGCTATAAGGGAATGAGGAGATTGAGAAGAGGGAAAGGGGAGAAAACATCTAGAGATCCATACATATTTTGGCTTAAGCTCGCTTGTGTATTCTTACCTCTCTGTGCTCCCCAGTGTTAGTTACAATGAGATGAGTCTCTTCACTGCTCTCATTGCCCTTAATATGCCAAGCCCATCCTTACACTGAAAATTGGTTCTTTTTGTTCTTACTACTGAAAATCCTTTCCTCTGCTTAGTTAAACCATATCTATATTTAATTTTCTCACTCAGGCCCTACTACCTAAATAAAATCCTATGTCTTCACTATAACCTGGGAATATCTGTAGATCATAATCGCATCCATAGTTTATGTATTTGTCCTCCCAAAATAAACGGTTACTGTAATCCAGCCTATATTATCAATGTGGACAAAAATTAGATAGTCTCATTTATTAAGAAGACTAACAATGATAATTATTAAGCATAAACAAGAGGCTTTGGGAAGCCCCTGAGAGGGCTTTTCAGATAGCTTGAGGCATTTATTCATTAATTCATTTGACTTTTAATGAGAGTGTATATATGGACAACAGAGATTCAAAGGAACATAAAACATGGCTCCTGTCCAAAAGAGTGTCAGTCTAAGGAAGCAGGAGTGTGACCAAAGGAATAAAGACAAATTTCTTGGCTAGAGAGGAAGAAAAGCTTCCTAGAAAATGCTCCAATCTAGGCATACAGGGTTGGCAAGAGTTAGTTGGGCAGAATCTGTCAAACTGGCATCTCTCCTGTGCTAAGAGCCTGGAATGTAGTGCCCAAGGGAAATAGTGTTGACCCAAATGATCCATGACTCAATAGAGCTATTACAGATTGAATGCATGTCTGAAAAGAGCCTTCAAGGTTTGAACAGGAAGAGGCTCAGACACCATCTGCCAGAGGCAGCCCAAACTGTAACGTACTAGCTGAGCTGGAGAAGTAGCAGCAGGGATTTCAGAGTGCTAGACTCCAGCACAGTGAAGACCGGCACTGCTCCCTTGAGGACTTTAACTACAGCTGGAGTTCCCAACTTGCCCAGCTCCAAAGGAAGTGCTAGCTGATCGAAAGCCTCATTGAAAGGTTACTAGGGATGCAAAGGAAGAGGAAAAAGGCTCAGACCTCTGAGGCTAGAACTACGGCATTAACAGTTCCAGAGCTCAGGGGAGGCTGCCCAATTTTACTCCAGGCCAGGCAGGGGTGAGCACCTGCTAGAGACTGGAGGGATTTTTATTTTTTAAATTATATTTTTTGTTGGGTTTAACTTTTTTTGATAGCTGTGTGTTATTGCTGGAAGTCAGAGTAAATCATGTTGCTCCAGTTAATGATGGGAGCAAGAAATATGAGTGGGTGCTTATTATCCAGGGATCTTTCTTTTTTCCCCCACTAAATAAAGTGGCCCAAGACAGGATTAGGTCAACCTACATAATGGTTTCACATACGCATATTGTAATCGTAGATCTCACTACTTTGTCCCCTCTCTCTACAGTCTATTTTTTGCAGAGAAGCTACAGTGATCCTTGTAATATGGAAGTCATAGCCTGTTTTTACTCTGCTCAGAACATTCCAATTATTTCCCATTTCATTAGGAGTAGAGGGCAATGCCCTTATAGTGGCCCTCAAGGATCCACACTCATCAGGAGTCACTGTACATTGACCTTACCTCTGGCAGCTCTCCTGTTAGCTCACTCTGACCCTGATGCAATGACCTGCTGTTTTTAAAAACTAGGCATGGGCCCACTTCAGGCCTTCACAGTTCTTGTTTGCTTTGCCTGATAAGCTCTTTCTTAAGCTCTTCCTGTGGCTCATGCTCACATTTTCTGCAAGCATTTTCTCAGTAAGTCCTTCTTTGACCATCCTTAAAAATACAAAAACAAATCAAAAAACAAAACAACAAAACTACAACTGCCACTCCTCAAGTGCTTTTCTCTCCTTTATTCTTCTCCAAATTATACTTTATATGTACTCATGTATTCTGTTTGTTGTCTGTATCTCTCCATTAGAATTTAGCCTCCAGGAGGGGAGGGACATGTACCTTTTTTATACACTGCTCTTTCTGCAGTGTCTAGAACAAAACCTGGCTAAGAGTGGATACTCAGTAAACATATTGGAAAAGATAACACCTTGTCTATCTGACTAGGTTGGAAGGCTCTGGAAGATAAGGAAACAAACATTTTAGATTTCTTTTGTGTGCTCCATAGCACCTCACACAGAGATGGATCCGGACTCATCATGAAGGTATATATTACTTGCCTGATCAGGGAAAATTCTTAAATATTTTTTCTGTCTACTCATATTTATCAAATAAAAAATAAGAATTTGACTTTTTTTTATTTTACTTTCACCAAGGTCATATTAATAATCAAAGTAAACATCTATTTTTAAAATAATTTTTTTATCTGTATGCCTTGGAAATAAAACTGGGATCAAAACAATACTGGTTTTTCAAACCTATAATGCTATTTTATAAGTTGCTCCCTTTATACTGATGGACCTCAAAGAGCTAGAGAACTGGAAATAAGGAAGTGGTAAAGAAGCCAGAATGCACTTGTTATTGGATTCCTTAATATACTGGATTCCTCATTTACAAAATGAGGAAATTAACTCATAACTAAATGATATTTATTAAGTTACTGCGAGTGTTAAGGCCTATTGTATAAATTATCCCAGTTACTCTTAAAATAGGTCTGTGAAGTAGCTACTACTAATAACATTTAAACATGAAAAAACAAATTTAAAGGAAACAGCAACATGACCTGAGTTCTACAGCTAGTTATTTGGTAGAGCCTCAACCGGCAACCAAGGGTTGGCAAATTATGGCCATTGTCCAAAATATCATCAGCCACTTGTTATTTTAAATAAAGTTTTATTTGAATAAATCACATTTATTTGTTTATGTATAATTACTGGCTGCTTTCAACACTACCGTGACAGACTTGAATAGCTGCAACAGAGACAGTCTGGCCTGCAAAGTCAAAATTATTTACTATATGACTCTTTATAGAAAAAGATTTCCAAATCTGTACTAGAATATAAGTTGTATGAAGAGGGCAGGGACTTTGTCTTTTATGTTCATTGCTGCATTCTCAGCACCTAGAACACTACCTGGCACAGAGTGGGTGCTGAGTAAATTTGTTTTGAGTGAATGAATCAATGACCCCAGATCTGTGTGACTCTAAATGATAAAAATCTTTAGTTTCGTCCTTCTTTTCCATATATATTCTTTTTTCTCTTAAATCCCAGACTGGTTTTCTGTAGAGATCTGCTTACACAAAAATCTCATCATATTTAGGGGGAACTTGCCACCAAAATACAAATAAAGTAGGATATATAAATAGATGTTCCATCTTCAACCTCAATCCTGGTAATGATTAACAAAAGGCCAGGATAATATCTCACCTGTGGTGAATTCCTCATAATGGCCCATCCCTTTAAATTTCTATTGTTCTCTTGAAAAGTAAGTTGAAAGACAGGGAGGAATTTTCATATTCATTCTCTACTGATGATGTCCTAATCCACCTGCTTCCCTTTTTAAGTGATAGAAGAACTTTTCTATTGAGAGGCATTATTTATTCATATGGAGTAATAAAGATATTAATAAATAGTGATTATATTATATCTCTCGTGATGATCTGAAAATCCAGCTGTGTTTTTTCCACCTTCTTTATATATAAAAATAAGAGATGCTGTACAACTTAGCCGACAGTTCTGCTGAACATGCATCAGGCTGAAGAGGATCAGTTTCCAGTTGGCATAGCTGCAATTTCTTAGCCAGGAGGGATTATTTAATTTTTTTTTTGATTAGTACAGCAGATAGATAAGATAGCTTTGCTCAGATTTCCTGTTTGAACAAGGTGGATTTTTTTTGACTTCATATTCAAGTTACTAAACCCATTATTTCTAAACATTTATTGGAGTGAACTACCCATAAAAAGGTAATATCAAAGAAAATAAAGATTCATTTGATAACTTCTGAAGATTGTTGGGGAATCACTCTTCCTCCATTCTTACTCTAGGCCATTCTGTTGGGTTTGATGTCAGTGTAGTCTTCAGAAATTAATCCCTCATCCAGTTCCCATAAATCACAGGATTTCATCCTTAGAACTTCATTGACCTAACAGTGATGAACACATGACCCAGGTCAGGCCATTGAAGGATGGGTCTTACATGTTTGCTCAACTGCACTACTTGAGTTGTGAATTTGTAAGAACTAAAATTCTGTAGTTTTTAACTGTCATTTTACAGATTTAAGGGGGACATACTGTCTGAGATTAAAAACAACTCAAAGAAGAGTTAGGTCCAAAAAGAGGAAAAATGTAAAAGAATAATTTCTGGTCATCTAGCCTGAGTCTCTGTAACTAGGTGTCCCTGAAGTTATTTCCTAATTTTTTGTGTCACAGTAAATTATCTATTTTATTAATAGCTAAGACAGGTTGATCTGGGTCTACCATTGGCAACTCAAAGAGCCTTGGCTAATTTAGAACACAGATTCATTTGAGGATTTTTCTTTCTGGAGAGTTCAAATGTTTAAAAAGAGAACCATGTTAGAATTGAACAAGAACGAAATTTGAAAACCGCCTTTTAAAATTGTATTCTTTCAATTATATGAGTTTATTGAACTCTTCTATGGAAGGCTATAATAACATCTGTGTCCCCCTACACTATAGGGTTACTGTGAAGATCAAATGAGACTACGAATATAAAAATTTTCCAGAAATTGAAAGTGTTGTGTAAAAGTAATGGTAGATCAAGTTTCTTTAAAACATGTAGCAGGTCACTGTGTTTCATAAAAAGATGAATTGTCTAGTAGTCCTTTATTTGAAGCATCATTATGAAGTACAAAGTATCTCATTGTGAAGTTATGGAGTATATGAATTTGACTTATGTCACAAGTTCTTAGGGAAGTTTTGTGTCATGGCATGAAAAACCGGGAAAATTTCAAGGTAAGACCCAAATGAGAACTTAATTTATTCCTTAATTCAGAAAACATTTATGAGTACTAACTACCAAGTCAGGTACCAAAAAAGGCCCCAGAAATTTAGGCAGCAGAAACACTCCAGGTGCAGCTGGGCAGATAGACCAACATATAAATAAGTAAAATGTGATAAGATAAATGCTATGATAGAGATAACAATAAAATACTATAGAAGCAGAAGGAAGGCATCCACTATCAATGCTTAAAGGTATCGGGAAAAGTTTCAGTAAGAACTCGACCTTTAAGCTCCATCTAAAGGGATAAAATATGGTTCTCCAGAGAGACAGAGTTGAAGTAGATTCTGCAAATTTTAGACCTGAAGGTAACTGTAGAAATCATATAGGCTTTGAGCAACAGACAAATCTTATTGAATTTCTATTCATTTGTATTCCAATAACAGTTCTGCTGATAACTTCTTGTGTGGACTTGCTAAGATTTCCTTATTTCTCTGGTCTTATGTCTCAATTTAGAAAAGAGAGAGGTTAGATAACCATTAGTATATGTTTCAGCTAAAACAGCCTATTCTTTATGTCTAAAACTCCATTTTACAGATACAAAATTTTGAACACTAAAAAAGAAACTTGCCCAAAGAATGGATTTTAATGTAGAAGACAAGAATAAATTCAGTCATATGCTGTAATGTAAAACTGCTGCACTTGTCCAAAGTTATTCCATTTGAAATTAATCTCTTGTTACATGTTTAATTTCTCTACAGATATTTTTATGATTGGTAGCATGCCTGAGACTCACAAGAAGTGAGTGCCTGATGAGCAATCAGGCATCTAGCTGTAGTCTGTACTTTGTATACTTTTATGAACGGGAAACAGAACCGTTAATGACCGACTATACCAGGAATTACACATTTGTGTCATGGCACCATAGGAATTTTTCCAGTAGTCGGGGAAAATCACACAACTGTGATGATAAAAAAGACATTACCTTGAAACTTTCCCTAAAACTCCCTGTTGTGGAGCTTCCATTACTTTTAGGAACATAGATCTTAAGTAAATTACTGTTCCTGGTTAAGAAGTTTTGGACTTTTGAATTAGCAAATTCCTTTATGAACTTTGTTCTGTCTTACAGAATGATGTCACGGATGAGACTTATATTCTAGTTATTCACATATCACTTGGAGAAATGTCTCTAAAGTGGACAGCAGCACTTTTAGTCAGATTCCAGGATATGTCAAAAACTCTCCAAATACTCTTCTGCCCCAATACAAGTTGGTCATTCTCAGTAAGGTATCCTGGGAGACAGAACAGTTTTTACATAGCAGATCTTCATCACTCAGTGGCAATTCACTAAATATTAATTTAATTGAAGTGTTATCATTTCATTCTTAATGAATACCTATGGGATTTATAGTGCAAAGGTAGCAATACATAGAAGGAAAATAAAAATTGTATTTTTACAATTTTTCGCCAGTGTTTTGCCAACCATCTTTCCAGTGTCATTTACATTTTGAGATTTAGTATAGTCTAAGCATCATTAACTACCCTTCACCATTAACCGGTATTCTGGCATTGTTCATTGTTTTAAAAAACATAATATTAGAAATGTGAAATTTTGTAGGGTGGTAGAAAATTCACATTATAAAAGAGTTAGCTTCTAACGAAGATTTTCAGCTGAATTTTAGCCAATGCAACGACTTCTGTTCAAAACCTTACTATGGGAAAATCATTTAAGGAGGCTTTACAGGGGATAAAAAGATGAATAATATTATCTGATATTAATTGAGCATACCAGGCACTATTGAAACACTTTATATTAGTTCATATAGTTTTCCTATTAATGCTGCAAGGTAGAGAGTATTATTATTAACCCATTTTTGCAGGTGAGAAAACTGAGGAGCAGAAAGCTCACATGAATTCCCAAAGAACCTTAGCAGTGAATGAAAGAGCCTAGATTTGAATTCAGGCAGGCTAATACCAGTGCCTGTTCTTCTAACCCCTGCCTTGACATTTTCAATTATTAATGCTTACTGGTTTTAGAATTATAGGAATAAAGACCATCTTACCTAATGTTTCCTCAATAAGTATCTATTGATTAATGTGTTTTGAGTTTAACTGAATTTATGTAGTCTTACGTTAGTTATATAGATGATAATGAAACAAAAACAAACAAAAAAGGAAAACAATAACCCCATACTATTCACATTTGCCTAATTTTTGTTTGTTTGTATGTGTTATCCTTGTTTTTAGGTGTATTATTTATCTGGATTAAATTGCCTGAGTTCAAAGGACCATTGCTAGCATCCATTTAACTTTGTATAGTACAGCTCTCTCAACAAACCACTGGTGTTATTTTTTAATTTGTATTTTTATAAAGCATAAAAATGCCACACAAGGCTTGAGAAGTAAACATTAAGCACTGCTCATTAACAAAGATGACTGGAAAAAATTACATTGTTTGGAAAGTAAGCAATCAGAGCTGGAACTTTGGATAATTTTCTCATCTAAGGAAATCCTTCTGCCTTGAACTGAAGCTTCTGTGTGTATTAAGGCTGTATCGCACGCAGAGAAGAAAGTGGATCCATCTATCCATCTCAGTAGCTGTGTTGTATGTGCTTCATTGCCAAAGCTCCACACCAGCAGCTAATGCTTTCTGGATGCTCCTGCCAAGTTACTACCATTGCAGTTCCACAAGGCTCTGCCTTACTGATTGGAATGCTTCTAGAGAAATCCAAAGAGACACTCAAAACCTTAAAATTATGGAAGCTTTTGATCTTATCTTTCTCCAAACCTCTTAAGCATTCAGCTCTATTTGTTCCAGACATTGGAGTGTTTGTTGTTTTTTTCCTACTCATTTAACTAAAACAAAACAAACAAACGAACAACAACAACAAAAAAAAACCCAACCAAATAAACATGAAAAATCTCAAGGCTTTTTGGATTCCCTGGAGAAGGCAGGTCCGTTTTAGAGCAGACATAAACAGGGAAATCCTTTCTTTTTACATTTCACTTACTCTAATGGAGTAAAAAATTCTTAAGCATGGGTTTTAGTGATTACTTAATCCAAGCTCTTTATTTTAAAGATAGAAAAAATTGAGGCCACAATAGCTAAGGAAATTGCCCAAGGTCACTTCTGTAATTAATAGCAGAATCAAGTTTTGGCAACTAACTTCCCTGTCCATTGTCACGACTTGCAATTATGTTCCTGCTTCCATAAACAGATGCCCCACTCTAGGCATGGATGGGGATGATACCTTTGGCTAGTATGACTTTGATGGGTTTATCATTTTTATAATGGTACCCCTAGAGAAATGGCAGCACAGCTGTATTAAAATGACATGTTTGAGCAAAATAAATATAGTAGGTGCTCTCGAGAAAAGAAAGCAAAACAGCATTGAAGTTCAATGAAAACTTACTATTTGGTTATCTGGAGAAATACATTTCATCTAAGGGGAAAGTTCTTAGAACTCACCCTGGGAGACACGAGGAGGATGAAATTCAAGTTTAATCTCCACTTTTGCAATTACCTTGGGTGCTCAATGAAGTCTGGTTAATTATCCTTAAAGGCATAGTTTTTTTAGATTGGGTAGTATTTTTTTTAAGTGCTTCACTAATTGTGTTTATCATCGTTAATAAAATAAAACCTACAATATATTGTTATTATAGCAATCCATCATTATTATGTGTGCAGATGTAGGACAAAGGTCATGGAGAAAATCCACTCATTAAATATGTCCTTCCCTCCCCCACCTTGTCTTGTCTATATCTGTTTGATTAGTTAATAAATATGTTCTTCATGCTTGATAGTGGTAACAGACAAACTAATGATGTAAACAAACTTTTTGGGCATAGCTTTTGTGTTTATGTGTTAATTAGTTTGGTTGTTAATTATGATTAAATAAATGAAGTATATTTTTGTTTCTTCTAGAATAATAACTGTGTATAATATATATATGTGTGTGATGTGTGAATGCATATAAAATTATATAATAGAAATATATAGCTATAAATATATATTTATTATATTATCATTATTTAAAAGTGTGTTTAATTTTAGTTTTATAAATTTATTGTATTTTATTGATACAGGTATAAACAATAGCTATAGATACTAAGGAAACAAAGGCTCAATGACCTTAAGTGATTTACCTAAAATTATTTTTCAAAACTGAGATAAGAGAACAGATTTTCTAATACACATGTAAACAAAAGTGTACTTATATTTTCTTAGTGCTACAGTCATTTTGCTAAGCCCAGGCATGGAGTCTTTTGGAAAGGATTACACATTAAACAATTCAAAATATTACAGTTATAAGGCCTTAAAACATGCATCAATATATTTAAAGAATTGTAATCCTACGAAGCATGTTCTTTAGGCCCAGTGTAATTAAATGAGAAATCAGAAACAGAAAGAAGTTTGGGAAATTAACAGATATGTGTAAGTTAAGTAATATACTTTTAAAGAACAAATGGGTCAAAGAAAAAATTATGAGCAAATTAGATATATCTTTAAATAAGTGAAAATGAAAATACAACATAATAAAACTTACGGAATGCAGGAAAAATAGTTCTCAGGGGGAAGTTAATAGGTGTAAATGGCTATATTTAAAATAAAATATTAAATCCATAGCTTAACCTAACAACTAAAGAAACTAGAAAAAGAGCAAACTAAACACAAAGCATATAGAAGCAAGAAAATAATAAAAATTGGTGCAAAAGTAAATGAAATAGACAATGAAAATTAATACAAGAAAATCAATGAATCAAAAAGCTGATGCTTTGACGTGATCAACAAAAACCTTTAGTTAAATATAATAACAAAACAAAAAGAGGGATGGCTCAAATTACCAAAATCAGAACTGAAACAGAGATGTCACTACCAACCTTACAGAAATAATAAAGATTATACAGGAACACCATGAACAACTGTATGCCAAAAAATTAGTATATTAACATGAAATGGATAAATTTGTAGAAAACCACAATCTACCAGAGTGACTCAAAAATAAATAGAAAATCTGAATTAACTCATAACAACCAAAGAGATTGAACTAATAATTTAAAATCTTGCCGGAAAAAAAAGCCCAAGACCATATTGCTGGTGAATTGTACCAGATACTGAAAGAAAAGGTTAATACTAATTCTCCTTTATTAACACAAACTCAATTAATGTGAAACTCTTCTAAAAAAGTGAAAGAGGAGAGAATATTTCCCATCTCATTTTATGATGTAGTATTACCCTTATACCAAAGCCAGAAAAAGGTATTCCAACAAAAGAAAATTACGAACAAATATCCCTTATGAATAAAGATGCAAAAATCCTCAAAAACATTCTAGCAAACCAAATCTAGGAACATATAAAAAGATTTATATATACTCATTATACGAAATGTCCAGAATTGGAAAATCTATAAAGAAAGAAAGATTAGTGGTTGCTTAGGGGTAGGGGTGGAGTGAGAAATGACTACAAATTGGTATAATTCTTTTTAGGGTGATGAAAATGTTTTAAACTTAATGGTGGTTGCACAACTCTGTAAAATACAAAAAACATTGACTTGTACTTTTCCAATAACTGGATCTTGTCATATGTGAATTAAATCTCATTAAATATGTTAAAAATATTGTAGCTAAAAATAGCAAAAACCTCAAGTTGCATAGTTATCTTTCAATGAACAGTGTTAAAAGGTGATCCATGAAATTTCTTGGATCATCTGTCTTTAAAACTTTATTCTTCTCTTATTTATCTGTTTTCTTTGGAGAATATTTCTCCAGTGTTTTACCAATATGATTATGAGGTGGCCCCTTATTACAGTTGTTTTTGCTTGGAACAATGAGCAGTTTGTCACCAATAGTTATAAGATAGGTATACTGCTCATATGTAACTTAGCATAGTTAAAATACTGTTTTAGACAAAATTCAATAATATCCTATAATCTTCTCACCTTCACTCACTAGTACTCTACTATCTTTTCAAATGTGAGAGCCATAGGATTGGTTGAGTTATGGGTAGTAACTATAGAGAAAATATTTTTCTTTTTTTCTAACACTTCTCCTTTGCATTTAGAGTAAGACTGACATCTTGAAAGTGTTGAGAAGAGATTTCTGCCTTTCCAACTAACTGACTTTATGTTATGAGGTGAAGAGTGACTTATCTCACAGATACTTTAACAGTGGGAGAAGCAATGAAACCTCTTTTTGGTTCCCTCGTTTGGTCTTGCCTGCCCTGAGAGTATAAGTAAGCATTTTCTTTTGATCCTTACTTAATGTGGTAAACACACCTAGGTTAAGATTTTATGTCTTCTATATGCATGTTCAAATACTCATCCCTTTCTATCCCTGATATTGGGGCTCAATGTAATGAAGCAAATATTTCTCTTTTACATGTCCAGGTACTTATCTAATTTTTAGACTCTGTAGGTGAGCTGGTTCAAAGATTAGGCTTGAGGTGGGAGTGAAGAAGAGAGAGCTTAAAAAAAAAAATCCAATGTTTTTTCTCCACTCTGTCTTTATCAAAAATAAAGCTTATATTTGATTCCTGCTTCAATTTTTCAAGTGGTTACAGAATGGGAGGTGTCAAGTGAGATATTATTCACTATCCTCTTAAATGGGAACAACATGTCGGAAATAGCTCAAATCCTTGGGTGTACTGGATGTGGGAAGGTCATCTGTCATGTGTATCACAACAACAAAAATAGACCATAACTGGCTTCAACCAGTTCACAATGGAGAAAAGTAAGTTACCACCGAAATGATGCCAGGTGACAAATTCATGCCCTGAAATATAGCGTACCTGGACAATAAGGGAAATATAATACTCCTGAAGGCCGTATCTCACAAAGGAATCATGCAGAGTGTCATTTGAACAGCATGGTTACTGACTATGTACAAAATGAGGTATTCGCTCGTTCCAGATGGAAGCAGGCTGACATGCTGCTTCTGTGTCCATCCTCACTCCTAACTGTGTCCCTGCTCTCCAAGGATAGGCATCCATCTGTCCAGAATTATTTAACTAGAGTTCTGCCTGGAGGCAGGAAGCTGGGCAACATTGTCAGACTTATGTAATACTCCCAAAGTGTACTTCCACTTTATTTATTTCAGTGATAGGTTTGAGATTTTCTAAGAGAAGAAAGGAAGGTGAAATGGGGAGCAACTAGGTTCCTATTTCCCATGCATTTAATATTCCATGCTTGAATTGTTCATCTGTCCTTATTCTCTTTTACCTGAGTCCTAATTTCATTTTATACTCCCATGACAGAGAGAAAAATGTCCATTCTATTACCTTTCCCCAGGCATATTCTCTTTTTGCAGACACTGTTGCTTCTAGAATTCATCAAAACCATGTATGAATCTCTCCTTTAAATGTCTCTTTGCAACCCTTTGTACTGATGACATTGGTACTCTTACCTCAGACCTATAATTGAAATTAACAGGGCAGAATTATATTCTGGGCATACTTTTTTCTCTCTGTGCTGGCCAACTTATTTCACCTGCAAATTTTAAACTGCATGGAGATGAATATTAATGGCCATATTAGTATGTAAAGGTGGTATTGAGATTGATGTATTGTAAATGCTCCCACTACAAAGTGTGGAATTGCCTATCTCTTTGATTAATTCTATGTCCTCAATACCTATCTAGACACTCTTGAGACTTATACCTTTTGCTTTTATTTCACTGGCATATGGCATCCTCTCATTGAGAGGCTACCTGGAAAAAAAAAATGTGTACCCAATGGAAGAAGAAAGCAATGTCCACCATCTATATTAAATAGCTTAGATTTTCCTTTTAAATCAGCATATAAATCATCAACAAAAGATTATCAGGAATATGAGAAAAACCATTAACACTAAAGAGAACTCTTCAAATGAACAAACAGAATGAACCTGAAGGAAGGTTAGTGTAAATTAATTTTATCTATATGTATATTGTAGCAATTTATTACACACAATGCTTTTTTAAAAAGTAAGAAATTTTGTGAATACAAATTATGACTCTAATAAATATTTGAGTGGACTCTTGAATCTGATTACCTAATTGGATATCTGAAAGATAAAAATCAAGGAAATATTTTAGAATACCAAGCAAGAAATAACAGTGATAGAAAATATGGGAACAGTCAATTTAGAAGAAGTATAGATTTAGGAGCTTCAAAGGACATCTAATTGGAGTTTCATAACAAAAGAGCAGAGACAACAGAGGGAAAGAAATAATAGAAGAAAATTTCCTCTAGTTAAAGAAAACATCCTGTCTTTAGATTGAGATATTCTCTCCACTGCTCAATAGTATCAACAAAATGTTTAGCTTTTGCGAAAAAGCTTTATTCTTTTTGAGAGGCTGGAAGAGAGACATTGTCACTGGAGTGGAACAGACATACAAGATCAAAAGTTGTAAGCCATATATTGAGAATGATGAATTTGGGTCTTTGATGACAATAGAATCCTTATTACTTCCTAGCTATGGACTGCCGATGTTTATGTGTAGAAAAAATAAACTACTGTCATATATGAACCATTGCAATTATGGGTTTTCTATAACTAATGTAAATATTTACAATAACTTGATACACCTGATGAATAATATTCAGACTCCTTCAATGACCATCAAATTATTTGCAATATGTTTAAAACCTATTTTTTTAACATCACACATTACTACATTTTCTTTGTACCATATATTGTTGCCACTGCAACCACTCACCATTTCTTCTTCTCCTTTCTGTCAGTCACAAAATCTCTCTATTCTTTCTGCCATCCTCTTTTCTGCCCACTTCCTGTATAAGCATTTGGTTTTCCCATGATTATTAGATCAGTGTTCAATGGGTAAATAAAATGAAAATGAAATAGATTTTCTCACCTAAACTTGTTTTATTTTGTAGGCATGGATTTAAACAATCTACTAAAAAATGAGAATCTAGAATTTCAAATCACTTTGGAAACACAAAATGCCATGGGAGGTTAACTCCACCGAACTGTTGATATGTTCTGATATATTCACCTTTACTTGGTTTGAAAGACTAAGTAATTAGAGGTGCACTTATTCCCAGGTTTTTGTTTGTCTATTCTATTACAATATCTCCTTCTATGAGTGGATATAGTTAATCAGTACATTATTTAGAAATTTAAAGATAGGAAGATGAAAAGTGCTTAGGTAAGCAGACATATATGCAGAGATCAAAACACACACACAAACACACGCAGGTATGCAAAATACAAATGTCTTATACTGTTCGTATTAATTTTCCCTGAATCTGGGAAAACAAGCCACTGAATATTTTTCGTGACCATTGCCCCTCCATACACACATACACAATCATTGACTTCTATTTTATAAGTGTTCTCTTACTGAATGTTTCAATACTAACTTCCTGTTACTATCAAGTCCAAATTCAAAATCCGATGAATACATTCCAATTACATCCAATTTGGAAGCCTTATGCAATTTATTTTAAAGATCTATCACTTTCATTGGCACTCATTTGCGGCATTATTGTGCTCCTTCTCATCCGCCGGAACAGTGATTGTCAGCACTCAGGAATCTGTCAGTCGGCTTAAGGGTGCCCATCTCAATCAGAGGGGATAAATGACAAAAGGAAGCATTATGCCTCATTAAATGATATTACAGACACTGCCATGCTCTAATCTGTAATTGAAAATAATTTCAAAATCACACAAAGAATGGCCTCCTGTGAATTTTCTAATACCTTCATATTCAGACCCAGTTTTAAGACATTTAATGATTATATTATACAGCCAATCTATCCAGCCAGAAAAGCTGCCTCTCTCCATTCTGAGAGCTGGAGCAGATACTTTGGAGACAAAGCAGAACCATCACGAAAGAAGAAAAGTGGTGACTCACAAAGCTCTATTTGGGAGTCTGAATTTGGGGAGAATTCTGCTGCTTGTAGACTGATATCCACCACACAAAGCTATCACAACCAGGGGTCCATGTTGGTGCTACAGAGCAAGAACAGGCACCCATGTGTGTGTCTGACTATCCTCTCACCTCCTGAGTGGTTTGTGCCAGGTGAACATTGAAGCACATCTGTGACACAGCACGAAGTTTGCATGTTGCTTGCGAGGGCTATTGGGAATTGTAGATAATTCAAAAGGCTTTCACTATCTCTGGCTGGCAATCAAGTTCCTTTCAGCAACAATGCACTTTCACGGGAAAAAAACAGCTAAGAAAAGAAAGCAGCAAGACAATCGCAGCAGTCATTTCAACAGTTAGACTATCTGGGCTGGTTGACTCTTCCTCAAAAAAATTCAATCCTACTCTCGTCCTCAAAGTGATTAGTGACCTCACTGAGACCAAATAAGTCACTAGCATTGAGTTTCCTTTCATCTTATTTTTTTTTTTTAGCAAATATTATACATCAGACACTGTGCTATATGTTTGCAATATATGGTTCCTGTACTGTAAGAACTAACATCTGAAGGGAAGAAGGGAATGGAGGGAGGTTGGAACAAAGAAATACCTATGCTTGAAACTAAAATTGACTCATGATACAGACACGAGTTAAAAGAAATAGCACTAATATAAACATGTTATACCCATGGATAATAAAATGGAAGAAGAGGAGATAAAAGGACTTTGGTGAAATCTTTTAGGCAATAGCCACAGAAAAGAATATCTGGATCTATTGAGACAGCATCCAGGATGATTTGGAGAAACTTTCTTATATTATTATACTTTGTACATCAGCCAAAGCCTAAAGAAATTATACATTCTTCAGTCCAAAGTCACACCACATTTGAAATAAATTGACAGCAAGCTTTGGTAAGGAACAATAAGTTCACTGCAATTTCATCACTTTTGAAGGGTGTGATGAGATAAAACCTCCAGACTTTTCCAGCTATAGATATGCACTAGAAAAGACGTTCCATAAGGGCAGGGACTTTGTCTTTTTCACTGCTGTACCTCAAAGACCTAAAACGCTGTGGAGGCCCATATAAGAAACTTGATAGTGAGTGAGTGACTGATTGAATGAATGAATGAATGCAGAGAGTCTTCCTAGAGAAACAATTATAATGTCATGCTAAAGCAACCAAATGCATTTCTTTAAAATACAAAAAAAAAAAAAATGGTAAAATAACTCTGTTTCCAGTTCCAAACTCTTGCAGCAAACCTAAATGCTATTTCCCAGGCAAATATACCTATGGTAAGCACAGTTTTCCAAAACAGTATTTCTGTAATTAAATGCTCAAGCCTAAAGTTTGAACTGATGGGCGTAGATATAAATAAATAAATATTATGACAACAACAAAACAAACAACCTTTGTTAATGAGTTTATCAAAACCCCATCAGGGTTAAACAGCTTGCTCAAGGGT